>CAJVOY010000096.1:171020-316691 GCA_911197225.1 Penicillium salamii | reverse complement strand
TAACCCCTAAACCCCTAAACCCCTAACCCCTATAGAAAGATTTTTTAATTCGTATAAAGAAATTAAGGATAATAGGTTATTATTTATATGGATATTTAAGTCTATATAAAATACTATACTTTGTAGGATACTATTCTGCCCATTTCATTTTGGGGTTGGAATTATATAAAAACTTTGCAAGTCTATGACTATGTAAAGATTGTTTAAGTTTGCAATTGTAGAAAGACTATCTATGTATACGACTGTATAGAAATCCTTTTATTTCATAACTATATATAGACTGTTTAAATTTGTGACTATACAAAAATTGTTTAGGTCTGTGATTATAGATAGACTTTTTGGGTATGCGACTATACAAAAACTTTTTTAGTTTATAATTATATATAGACTGTTTAGATTGGTAACTATATAAAGATCTTCTAAGTCTACAACTATATATAGATTGTTTGAGTCTGCAATCATATAAAGACCTTTTAAGTCTGCGACTGTGTAAAGACTTTATATCGTGGAAGCAAAACTATTAATGATGGTAGTCTTTAATTCTAAAGATTTTTTAGTTTGTATACAAAGTTTTTGGATAATAGACTTTCTATTGGGTCTTATGCTAACTATAATCGATATAGGTAGTGGAAATGGATGGAAATATTCTAGAGAAAGAGATTCAAATCAAGATACTAGATATCCTAACGTTGAAATGAAACCGTTGATAACAGCTAATACTCTTTTTTCTTATAACGATTTCTTAATTTGTACAATAATGTTATAGACAGAATACTTTCTACTGGATTCTAGACTAATTGTGATTATAATAGGTAATAGAAATGGATGAAATATTCTGGAGAAAGGGATGAAAGTTAGAACGGCTGATGTCTTGACGTAGTAGGGGAAATTTCCTATTTCTCAATTCGAAAGATTATACAGCTCGTCCCTGTGTTTGGATATGGACTTTGCGTCTCTACTGAATTACGGGGACGAGCTGTATATAGAAGTGGACTTTGTACTTCCGTCAAATTACGGAGAGAGCAGCTATGCTTAGATAGGGATTTTACGCTTTTGTTGGATTTACAAAGTCTAATATCTCTGATTCTGAAGAAATCTTGACTCAGCGAATAAGTTGAAAACTATGGAACTCAGAAGCGAAGCTGTCTTCGCTGAGTTTGAAGAAAGTAATTCGGAAAACGAGTCGAGGATAATAGAAGTTAGAAGTAAAACTGTTGATGACAGACAGTTCTCAATTTATAAGGACTTTTTGATTTGTACATAGACTTCTTAAGTCTGAGACAAAGCCTTTCTCGAAGCTTCATATAGTCTTGTGTGAAAAGACTTGTTGAAAAATTTGAGGGCGAGTTCATGGAATATCATCAAATAGGTTTGAATCAAAAACTCTATAATCATTTTATACTTACAAAGACTTTCTGGTTAATTGTATAAGCTTTATGACTAAAAGTATATAGTTAAAAGACGTAGTAGTATAAAGTTGCAATATTGAAAATTTCAAAAGATAGTGGATGATGGTAGGCGTTCTGTGAATGAGCAGTGTGTATATAGAAATATATATTTGTATAATGTATATAGACAGTACTCTGTTTGTGTGGTTTGTATGCCTAGAAACCCTGGAAAATGGGAAAAGTGGGTCTCCCGGTCGCACCCCAACAAAACCCTTTGAGGGTTTCCGGTCAATTTCAGCTATGCTGTACGATCTTTCTACTGGCCTGATTGTTTTCAAATTTAAACCATACATAATTCAGGTATGGGAATAGAACTTCTGAAAATTTCAGGCGAAAGCATCCACTGTAGCGGAAAGCATCGAGGGTCAGAAGGTCACTGGCATCGAGCATCTGAGGGCTTTTTCTGCCCATACTTAAGCAATCCCTACCGCCTGGCATCGAGCCTCGATGCCGTCCCTGCCCTTGGATAGATGACTATATGCCAAGTTTCAAAATCCATATGATCAATCTATTTTTGTACGATAATTCTTATATATATACAATTCTAACCTTCTATCGATGCCGTCTACAATCCAATTCGTCCAAACTGTTCCCGAAGATAGATAATGGCCTCACAGAATCGATTCTGTCTCAACCGAGTCCCAGCGAATTGGGAGAGATGTTGTACGAGTTCTTTTTCGTTCGGGAAGTCCAGCTCGTATTCCTGACTCCAGATCCGACGGATCGAATCCAGCTGAATGTCAACCTCTGTGTTGGACGAACGGCCGAATCGTAGCATGGCAAAGAGAGGCAGCATGGTCTGGGGGTATTCACATGGCAGCCGGGTGGTCGGATGCTGACAGATGGTCTGTGGCAGACCGCAAGCGAAGCAGCAGGAGTAAGCAGTGTAGTAGACCTTGGCACGCCAATCCTGATACCACTCTCTGGCCTCGAGGCTTGACGAACTCGTACAAGAGATCAATTCATGCTCCGAGTCTGGCTCTTGATTGATCGTACAAATCCAGCATCGTTGATACCAGCGAGTAAGTTCCTGACAAAGGATGGCTTCCATCCGGGTTGCATTCTGCCAGTCTGAGTGGATCTGGGAGGTAAGGCTTGTACGAGCAAGATCCTGCTGTCGGAATACGGTGCGGGCGGCCACTGGCACGTACGAGGAAGGCGCAGGGGTGGAAGACGAAGAGACGGATGGCGATGGACAGTGCGGGGTTTCCACCGGAGGCGAGGGTCTGGCGTACGGAGGGGTGCTGGACGGATGATAGACGGGCGACCAGGTCTCGTCAACCATCTCGTCGTCATCAGGCTCCGAGAGTGGTGCGGCGTTGGGATATATATCCGGCAGGGAATGAGACGGTGGAGTAAACCGAATCGGGGATAAAGTCCTGATAGAGGAGCTGGCTGACACAGGAGCCTCGGTAGGAGCCGGGAAGTGGTACGGGGGCGAAGGGACAAGGGCAGCAGGCGATGGCATGTCTGACCCGATGGGCGACGGTGATTCGGGGGAGAGGCTGTGTGGCTCGAAGATTGACAGGGATGTAGGATCATACGACGAATCCGGATCACAGACTTCACACGGGAGTTCCCTAGTCGAATCAGACTCCTGGGCCGCCTGGCAGGCCGTACGGACATGGCCATCGAGATAACCGTCCAGCAGGACTCGACGGCAGGGAGGCTGGGTGGCGGTCAACCACTGCCGGACAATCGGAAGCGCATCGGGTGTGTCGTTGGCCTTGAAGACCCACGGCGGAGGATCATCCATCTTGCGAGGTTGAACGAGGATCGCCTCGCTGCGTAACCCATCGCGGCCAGCCCGGCCGGTCTCCTGCGCATAGTCCAAGAGGCTATACGGCCATCCGATGTGGATGACCGTACGGATGTCGGGGATGTCCATGCCAAGTCCCAGCGCGCTGGTGGCGACGAGGATCGCTTTTTTGGTGCGGCGGAAGCGATCGAGAATCCCATCCTGATCCACCTGTTGACGGGGCACGCCCAACGCATCCGTCTTCATCCGAGAGTAGAAGGCCTCACAGTCTAACATTGACGCCAGTGCATTCACATGCGTGATCGTAGAGGCATAGACCAACACCCGTCCTTGCTCGATCGCCTTATATCGAGCGCGGATAAATCGTACAATCTGGGGATCGTACATCCACTGCTGCGAGCCTTGCTGGTCACGAGAGATCTCGGGTCGGAATGATCGATAGGCGATGTTGGGCCGGGTGGTGCGATCGTGGATCAAGAATGCATCCTCACGGGAGCAATGCAGTCGCTGCCAGAACTTGGGTTGAAGACTGGGTGGCAGGGTGGCGGTCAAAAAGATCGTCTGGACATTGACATCCTGCAAGCGCCCCAGTTGGGCCAGCTGAGGACGAAAGGTCGCGCTGTGGTTCAAGATCATATGACATTCGTCGATGACAATCCGATCAAGCCGCCGAAGACTCACTTGCCGATTCAAAAACGTACGGAACTCCATAGTCAATGCCGATTCTGGGGTCACAAGCACGATCGATGCTTCGTCCGGCGTGTGATGGCTTTCCCACTGGCTGCAGGGAATCCCATACTTTGTACAGCGATCGAAGAGCTCTTGCCGCAGGGCGATCAAGGGCACCACCACCACCGTCAGTCCTTTGGTGATCCACGCGGGGAGTTGGAAGAGCAGACTCTTGCCGCCGCCGGTAGGCATCACCGCCACGACGGGGCTGTGGCCATGTTGAATCGCCTGCAGCGCTTCGAGTTGTTTCCCCCGGAACTGCACAGACGGATCGCCAGTGAAGTGGCGGAATGCTTCGGTGATATCGCAACGCGCCAGATTAAAACGCCGCGTGATCTGCGTCTCTTGCTGCTCATCCTCCCAGGGGGTGAACTTCCGTTTCTTGTTGACACCATTCTCGGGGGAGAGGGGATCGGTAAACCCAAGAAATTGATGCCAATCCTGGCTTACTTGTCGGAACATCAGACGACGGTGGGCCATGGAGCCAGGAGCTTCGTGCAGCTGGCGAGCGTAGGCAATGCCGGCCACGTGGGCAGAATGCCCGGCCTGCAGATCCTGAAAGTCTTCCTCCGAATCTTCGTCGTTCTCGTCCGCATCCTGGTTGTCCGATTGCTGCGGGAATCCGCTGCTGGTGCGGAGAAAACGGCGACTGAGCGCGATGGCAATGTGCCGCCACGAAGCGATATTCACACTCTGCCCCTGCAGGCCGAGACGGGATTCCCGTTGGAGGACTTCTTTGAGACGTCGGCTGGTCCAGGGACGCTGGCTGAAAGGATCCTGGTTCCACAGGAGTGTGGTACGAGAGGTAGGGGGAGTCACACCCTCAGGTTGGACGAGAGAATCAAAACGCTCCACCAGAGGCAACACCAGCCAGAGATATTGGATGAACACCGTACCCACTGCCCGAGGGAGATACCGATGGATCAGCTTGACGTCGTTGTTCACGTGGAAGCCTTTGTGGTATCGGGTGGCAATCACCACTTGCTGATCCTCGACAAACACGTTGCGGTGGCTATTCGCGGTGTTCCGGTGTCGGACGGAAAGCATCTCAGGGGCGCGGGCAGGCTGTCCGCCACAGAGGTGGATCAGAATCGCCAGCTTTTCCCGGAAGAGATTGACGCGAGAGAGATACCGCTTGATCGCGTTGATACGGAAGTTCTGGAGATTCGGATCCACAAACTGTCGTCGCAGCGTGGGGTCGGTGCGGATTCGGTCAATCAACCATTTCGCTCCGTTGACCGGCCAGAGGGTACGAGAATCCAGCAAGAAACTCCAGCCGGCCGAGGCTTCCAATGGATCATCGGCGAGAGTGGACCATGGGATCACGGGTGCCGGCGTCATGGTGGAGAGGTAGAGGATGTCGTACGAAAGAAGATCTTGACAGGCTTGGGTCAAACTGTGCACCCATCCACGAAGTTCGCCGGTCGTAAAGCTCAGCTGCCGATAGAGTAAACGGTCAGGGCCAACCCATCCAACAGCACCCGGCTGCGTCGAATTGAAGGCTACTCTCATTCCATAGGTACGGAGATCGAGGATGGATTGCATCGGAGAGTTCGTGCCTCGGACCATGAACGTTTGCATGATCAGATGAACCCATTCGTGGAAGCCCTTCTTGGTCCGAGCTGCCTGAGAGAAGGACAAAAGGGCAGGGGAAGAGGATGTCGGAGACGAAGGCGGGGGAGGGGGGGATGGACTCTGGTAACCTTCATCCTCGTGCGCAAGACAAAAGTCCGGGTCATCAAGGGGACTCTGCAGATCGACTTCGAAGTCGTGATCCCAACCTTGGAGACTTCGTGCAATCTGTTCGGCATAGGGATCCAACCACAACGCCCTGCCCAGCACCATGAAACGAGCGAGCTTGATGATCTTAGAGAGGATAGGGGGAAAGGAGTCTGGGGTATGCCAGCTGGTGCTGGAGTGGCTGGTGCTGGAGCCACCAAGGACCGCCAGCACGCACAGCATGGCGCATTCACGCTCATGGAACCGGACGGTTTGATTCAACAGCTCCAGGCAGAATCCAAGACAGGCCTTTTCGAGGGGTGGAAAATGGAACGGCGAGGCGGCAGGCTCCGAGGCTGGGCTGCCACGATCGGGGTCACTGCCGTATGGATCTGGGGATGCGGACCGGCTGCCACAATCCGGGTCACTGCCGTATGGATCGTGGGGTGCAGACTGCGCGGGAATTCGGGTCGCCAGGCGCCACAGCTGATCCCAGGCGTCCTGTTGCCGCCGAGTGAACTTGTAGTACGGGTAAGCCGGATGAGCGGGCTCCGTGGGGTGTTGCGTACGAGCGAAGAAGGTCAGAATCTGCTGCCATGGCGCCACGTGCCCGGAGATGGTTTCGGGGTCCATGTAGGCCAGCAATGGTCGGTGAGGCGACCCGTGAAGCTCGGTGCGAGCGACTTCGATCCGAATGAGATGTCCACAGCTCTTGGCGATCCGCTGCGTCGTGCGAGCCACCGCGTCCATGGCCTGGCGAATCCGATATACGGGATCTGTGGCATCCGGTTCAGGGGTTGCAACCAAGGTCTTGAGGATTTCTGGATCTTGGCCAGCGAGATATGTGGTCCATCCTGTGCGACGGAGCCAGGGAGTGGCTTCGTTGATCTCGGCCTCTTGGATTCGGGGATCGACTGATGGATACAACTGTGCATGTTGTGTTTCCAGGTGTGCAAAAAGATCATCCGTTGGCGAACCCTCCGAAGCAGATTCCTCTGGACTGGATCCAGCAGACGGCGTCACTACAAAAAAACTAGAATAGGGCCCACGACGATACAACTATTAATAGTGGACTAGTTGGGTGTGAAGGGTGATCTAGGGTGCTATAGATTGTTGATGCTCGATGCGTTTGGTACGCCAATGCTCTTGCATGCTTTTTTTGGTACTACAGATGTATCCACAAGTGCTGGACCAGGTACACTGGATCCCATTGGTGTACACTAGAAGATGGGGTAAAGGTGCGGATCCATAGGTGATGAGATCGGCGGGAAAAAGGCCCTCCAGTTGGGGCCAGAGAACAAGGAGAGCCAATTTAATTGTGGCAGCCAGTTCTATACCAATCTTGCAGCCTGAGATTCTGTGCTTATCCATCAAATAAGTGACCACCTAATGGAGTCGTACACCAGACTAGCATTCATAACAGACCAACAGAGAGGTCGTACGAATTAGTATGAATAAGCTCTAACAGAGGATGGCAGTCTCAGGATCCATAGTAAATGTGGAAAAGAGAAGTTTGAAGTTGAGAGTGATTTAGAAAGCGTGGAGAATATATATTTGTTAGTGTGGGGATCTAGGGATGACATGATTTATGGTTTCGGGTGTTTGATCTAACACATCGTTATCAGATCTCTATGATGAAATATATATCCGAAAATAGATTACACAAGGTAAGGTCTAGATTTGAATGGGATTCGTACCAAAATTGTTCTATTATGCAAACTGTATCAACATAACTATCAAACTATCACTCTAGAGTACAAAAAACCATCAGACTATAGCTAATAAAACAGATCATCATCCCCCCCTAGAGTATAAACCCCATTAGTCGGTGCTAGAGGGACGACTATTCCAGCAAAAGAAGCTAATCCTATGGTGGCCCCTGGTTCAGATTCTTCGGCGGTCAGATATTCTTCGTCATCTGACTACCCAGAATCCTCAGTCTGAAATGCTGCAGCCCCCTGAGGAAGAGTGGCGGCATCATTGCTACTTCCCGCCGCACCGTTATCCATAGCGTTGGCCGCAGCTTTGGCTGCACCATTGATTATTCCATTGATTGCAGCATTAGCCACACCATTGGCTACACCATTGGCTGCAGTGTTGGCTGCAGCATTGGCCACACCATTCAGCGCACCATTGGCCGCACCATTAGTTCCACCGGACGAATTGGTCATCTCATCAACCTGGGATTCCACATACACTCGAGTGTCGGGCGGGGCTTCATATCGAGGGGCATCGGGAATCCGTGATCGGCAGAGATGGAACCGTTCGCGCCAAAAACAATTGGCACAGCAGCCCTGCCAGAAACCTGGAATTCGGATAGCGAAAGGTCCAAATGGGTTTCCTCTGGGTGTCGAAGGACAGGTGGTGCCTAATTGGAGGCCTCGAGACGCGATGAGGAGTCCCCAGACGTACGCGGGACGTCGAGTTTGGAGCTGCGGGGGAGGTAGTCAGCATATAGTCCAAAGATAGAGATCCATAACATACCATTTCCACCCGGATTTCCGGACTCTGATCGGCTGCCCGTACTCGCACCAGGAATTCAAAAGAGGGGTACGTCCACAGAAGCTCTTGCTCCCGAAGGTGGCAGAGCTCTCGGAGAGCGAGGTTACCGTAGTTGGTTAACCGGACATATCGAAACTGCGCCCCGCCGTACAAAGCAGGGGGCGTTCCAAGCTCTGTGAAGAGATTGTGGGACTGGGGTTCCTGTAGAACAGGATCGTACAACGTCCGACGCACGACCGCAGTTCCAGCGAACTGCGTAATGGTATCCTGGAGAGCCTGTTTGGCGGCTGCGGTGAGGGTGGACGCGATTTGAACGGTCTTGGTGTTTTTGGATACTTTGGTATCCGTGGCGGCTTTGGAACCCCCACCCCTCGTGGCGCCCCTGCCTCTTCCTCGTCCTCGGGTGGAACCTCTTCCTCTGGTAGAACCTCGTGCTCTCGGAGGCATAGTGACGATGATGAATCATCGAAGATGGCATTCGAACGACGGGATCGTAACCGAGTTAAATATTGCATGGCGTAGGGCATCGTGCCTCTGGACGAGGGAAGAAGTCTTTGATCGAAAATAGATTCCAGGTATCCGGCGTAAAGTCTTTCAAAGCTGTGTGAAAGGGTAACAGGAGTCCAAAAGCGTTGGTCTGGATAGCGAAAATAGATAAGATAAAAGACGAACCTTGGCCGGTACAAAGCCTTTCAGCCCAGTGTCATGATCAAGAAGCTAGACATAAGAATCACTCCATGGATGCATACCACCATACGAAGCCTTCCTGTTGGTGTGTCTGATGAACACTGCGGGCAACTATCAACGGCATCAGGCCCATAGACCAGAACTGGGGATAAGATTCGACTATAGTGATCCTGTCCTATAACGCAACTATACAAAGTCTGTCCGTTCATGCGTACAATGAACACACAGGCTGCCATGGTCTCAAAGCCTGGCCAAGAGGCCAGGTATCCAGAGACTCGATGCGGGTATTCGGAATCTCCCACTTCGGTCTTCCCCGAGAACGCAACCAAGCCTTGCGGCTCATGTGTCCAATAGACATGCTGGCTGGCAGCGGATCAACCCCAACAATCGGATACCCAGGCGCTAGTGTTCGCTATCCTATTGACACACCCAATGAATAGGCTGACTGCCAAGCGCAATAGTATCAACCCAAAAATAAGAATGGACGACATCGAATCCCTACTGTAACACTAGGCGATAAGGGCCTATACCATCGACCCTCCATCTTAATACTACAATACAAAGCCTCTCGATTCTGATCACCACACTAGCAACGCAATCAGCGCCTCTTCAAACTTCCACCTTAACACTGCAATACGAAGTCTCTGGATTCCGATCTCCGAACCATACACTAGACAGCGGCGACCCACATTTTTCGAATCTCCACTATGGCCCTACTGTACGGAGCCTCATGATTTAGATCTTCTAACTATACACTAAACAGCGGAAACCGGCACCTCAGTTCAGTTTGCAGGCCATTCCCAAACTGAACAAAAAGAGGTAATTGTACGGAATCTTTTAGTTGAAATCCCAAATGAATATGTCAGCTTACAAAAATCCACATTATTCAAAGACAGCAACCTTAACATCATATTCACTTTTGTTTATTTCGTAGTCACTTTCTACTTGGTACGAAGATCAAGAGTATCCGAAATCTTGACTTCGCGTTTACTTTTGTTTATTTCTTATTCACTTTCTGATTTGTAGAAAGATCAATAGTATCCAATAAAAACAGTCTGAGCTTTGTCTTCACTTTTTGTTTGTTTATTAGTCACTTCCTGGTCCGTACAAAGAAGCTGTTGAAGATATTTCTTTACTTACCAAGGCTTCCCAGATCTGTGATCGTACAAAGACTTCTCAAATCCGCCGCCATACGAAGACTTCCTAGTCGACAACCATATACAGACTGCCTCAATCTACAACCATTTAGTGACTTTCCACTTCTGCAACTATCAGTAACTTTCCACTTCTGCAACCATCAGTGACTTCCCAAATCCGGGACCACACAAAGACTTCCCAAATCTACAACCATACAGCGCTTTCCCAAGTCCGCAATCTTACAAAGACTGCCCCAGTCTACAACTATTAGATGACTACCCAGATCTGCGACCATCGACAACTTCCCAAGTCCGGGACCACACGAAGACCTTTCAAGTCTACAACCATACACAGACTACCCAAGTCTGCGATCATACAACGACTTCCCAAATCTAAAACCACACGAAGACTTCCCAAGTCTACGACTATGCGCAGACTGCCCAGATCTGCGACCGTGGAAAGACTTCCTGATTCGTACAAGGAAACTGGGGATGACAGATTACTATCTACATGGACATTCAAGTCCATATGAAACACCATACTTTGCAGGACGCCGTCCTGCCCATTTCACTCTAGGGTTGGAATCGTACAAAAACTTTGCAGGTCTGCGACTATGCAAAGACTACCCAAGTCTGCAATCGTGGAAAGACTACCCGCGTATGCGACCGTACAAAAATCTCCCCATTCCACGACTATGCACAGACTGCCCGAGTCTGCAACCATACGAAAACCGTCCAGGTCTGCGATCGTAGACAGACTTTTCGGGCATACGACCGTACAAAAACTTTCCCAGTCTACAACCATACATAGACTGCCCAGGTCTGCAATCATTCAAAGACCTCACAAGTCTGCGACCGTGTAAAGACTTCATATCGCGGAAGCGAAACTGTCGATGACGACAGTTCTCAACCCCAAAGATTTCCTGGTTCGTACACAAAGTTTCTGGACAGTAGACTTTCTACTGGGCTCCATACTAACCATGATCAATGCAGGCAGTGGAAATGGATAGAAACATCCCGGGGAAAGAGATTCAAATCAGGACACTGGATGTCCTGACGCTGAAATGAAACCGTTGATAACGGCCAATACTCTTTCTCCTCACAAAGATTTCCTAGTTCGTACAACAACGTCATGGACAGAATACTTTCCACTGGACTCTGGACTAATCGTGATCGTAGCAGGTAATGTAAATGGATGAAATATCCTGGGGAAAGGGATGAAAGTTGGGACAGCTGATGTCCTGACGCAGTGGGGGAAATTTTCTATCCCCCAATTCGAAAGATCACACAGCTCGTCCCTGTGTTCGGATATGGACTTTACGCCTCCACCGAATTACGGGGACGAGCTGTATGCAGAGGTGGACTTTGTGCCTCCACCGAATTACGGGGACGAGCTGTATGCAGAGGTGGACTTTGTGCCTCCGCCGAATTACGGAAAGCAGTCGTATTCAGATGGACTTTGCGCCTCCGCCAAATTACGGAGAGCAGCCGTACTCAGACGGGGACTTTACGCCTTCGTTGGATTTACAAAGTCCAACATCTCTGACTCTGAAAAAAGTATCGACTCAGCGAATGAGTCGGGAACCATGGAACTCAGAAGCGAAGCTGTCTTCGCTGAGTCTGAAGAAAGTGATTCCGAAAACGAGTCGAGGACAATGGAAGTCAGAAGTGAAACTGTTGATGACAGACAGTTCTCAATTTACGAGGACTTCTTGGTTTGTACATAGACTTTTCGAGTCTGAGACGAAGCCTTCCTCGAAGCTTTGCATAGTCTTGTGCGAAAAGGCTCCTTGAAGAACTTGAGGGCGAGTTCATGGAATGTCATCAAACAGGCCTGAACCAAAAACTCCACAATCATTTTATATTTACAAAGACTTTCTGGTTAATTGTATAAGCTTTACGAGTAAAAGTGTATAGTCAAAAGACGCAGTGGTGTAAAGTTGTAGTGTTGAGAATTTCAAAAGGTGGTGGATGATGGTGGGTGTTCTGTGAATGAGCAGTGTGCATATGGAAATATATATTTGTACAATGTATGTAGACAGTACTCTGTTTGTGTGGTTTGTATGTCCAGAAACCCTGGAAAATAAAAAAAGTGGGCCTCCCGGTCGCACCCCAACAAAACCCCTCGAGGGTTTTTGATCAATTTCAGCGACATTGTACGATCTTTCTAGTAGGCTGATTGCTCTCAGATTCGAACTACACATAATTCAGATACGGGAATAGAACTTCTGAAAGTTTCGGGCGATTTCGCCCACTGGATCAGAATGCAGTCTGGGTCAGAAAACTGCTGCCAGTCTACTCTTGAGGGTTTTTTCTGCCCATACTTAAGCAAATCCTACCGCCTGCCAGTCTACCACGCTGCCGTCCCTGCCCTTGGATAGGATATGGAGTGGAAGGAAATATTGGATTGAAGTTGGGCGAAATAGATTAGGGGGAATCCAAATGTGATCTATTAGCCCTGGTGGATCATGGTCAGTCTAGATAGATCATAGTCGGTCCAAATGAATCACGGTCGTTCCAAATGTAATCTAGTGGTCCTGATGGAGCATGGTTCGTCTAGATGGATCTCCAAGGTAAGGACATTTCCTCCGATTCAATCAGGCTACTTCGGGATATCAACTACTACCAATCCATACTCACTGAGCTCCCCAGCATACATAGCATTACGAGCTCCTCTGATCTCAATCTTAAATTTCAATAATAAGCAGTCTCGCCTTCAACGACTGGACTCACGCCTGCTGATTCGAAGCGATAATATGGATACTACTATAACTACTTATATTCTTTTCTTCGGTCTGTCTTATTCCAAACGAAGAGTGTAAGTAAAAGGAGGAAGTAGAGGTAGCTATAGTAAATCTGTACTGTTGGTTTGACTGAGGAGGTATGGATTTATGTCGTTTAGGGAGGGACTGTTTATTATTGAAATTTGGGACTGGGGAGGAAGGAGCGTGTGAAGGGTTACTTGGAGGAGTCGTTTTTTGTTGTGTGTGGGTTGGGATAATTTGATTGTGCTATCGGTTTATTTCTTATTCTTCTATAGCTACCACTTCTGCTGTTTATTTTTAAGGCGTAGATATCTGTTGTTTGGTGTGATGGGAGATTGTAAGTAATCATAGGATTTAGTGTAAGAAGCGCCGACTTCATACAAGGTGAGATTCCCGGGGCATACGGCCCTACCCTATGTACTCTGCGGAAGACTGAAGGAGCTCACCCGCACAGGATCAACCCCGCACGGGGGCTTGCGCGTCGGTTACATCATGGGGCATCCTGGTATTCTTGCAGTAGAAGAAGGGGCCACTCCCCAGGCCCTGATTCCTTCTGCAAGAATCAGCTATTGAATCTACTAGTAGTGTATTCCCCAATCCTCTGTGTCCAGATCCTATAATCCTAAATCCGACTCCCCTGCGGAAGACCATCGAATCGCATACGAATCTATAACCATTCCCTCCTGGATCTCCTGCCGGGTTGACAGGTCGTACACCTGAAACTGTGAACTCGTTACAGATCCTTTGGCTTAGTATTATATAAAAGTAAATACTTCTATCGAGGTGAAAAGAACCGCGGTGGCAGGAAAAGGACTATTTGATAAACTGTATACAACGCGTTCGCTGGTGGGATGCTCTAGACCCGATCGACAATGTACTTGACAATAAAACTTAAAGCAGAAAACAACATATCTATGGCCTCTTGTATCTCATTCGGTGTCCTGCATTTTGGCGTTTCATTTCTTGTGGGAACCTCTAGCTCAGTGCTGGCATCTTGCGACAGCCTGTCTTTGCGGAGGCTCGGTAACTCCGCGCCCCCGACTTGAAACCCAAGTGTCTGGTTCAATTTCATACACTCGGTGTATCGATTTTTGGCTCTCTGATACATATCTTTCACCTTTTCTAGCTTTAGTTGGGCTGGGCCCTTGGCATAAATCAGGGCGTCAATAGTTCCGAGCGATTTTTCAGATTCTTCGCAAATCGATTGGTATACTTTGCATGCTATGTCGTAATTCTCACCATCGATAGCAGAGCAGAGGGCCGGTACCCCATTCACGCACTCCTCACATGCTAGATGAAATTTCTTGGGGTACGCAAGAACTAATGAAATGATATGGTTGTTTCTTGATTTCACCGCCGCGAGAACAATGTTGCCTCGGAGAATCGACGGGGTTGCCGCTCCCAAGAGAAGATCAAAAAGACTTGTGTAGCCATATCTAATAGCAATCACAAGTGGCCCGTTACTTCCCAGATCCCTATAGTCGGTATCATTCAATTGCTCTAACTTTGACATCTCCTTTCTGTTTTCAAGCAGATTTTGTACCCCAGTGTAGTCACCAGTGTAACACTTGATACAAAGGGCATTGTAACGCCACTTCGCTTCCTTATTTCTATTGGCATGGCCCTCGATGATATCAAGCGCTTTTTCGTTGCTATCTCTGTACTCCTCAACCAGCAGATCAGGATCAAAAAAGGCCCCGTTATCAAGAAGTAACTGAATGGTCTTCAGCTGAGAGTTGAGCACAGCGCCCGAAAGCGCAGTATTCTTGACTTCAGCTCCACGCCTAATGAGGTATTTGGCTACCTTAATTTGACCATGCCGGGAGGCAGCACAGAGAGGGGTACCGTAGCCACCGCAAGCTCTATTGATGTCCCGTTCTCTGATGTGTGGCTTTGCAATGAGGTATTGCACGATATCAAGATGTCCTCGAGCTGAGGCAGCGTGAAGAGGTGTTTCTGGATGGCCGGCCGGAAGATAGTTTTCGTGGCGCAGAAGTTCCTTTACCACTGTTATATTTCCAACCCAGGCTGCGGTGATCAGAGGATTATTCGCTGTGTTTGGCATTCGATGCTGAAATGTTTTTTTGGGCGGAGGTAAAAGCATTTTGACTGTGGAAAGTTCGCCTATAAGAGCAGCAATGTCCAGAGCGGTGGTTCCTCCATTTACCACAGGAAGACATCCCTCAATCTCGTCATCATCTCCAAAACAAGAGTTACAATCATCATTCTTCATGTCGGAATGAGAATCCGTCTCAGATATGTCTTCGATGGGGCTGTCGGAGTCGGAATGATTGTCATTGTACTCAGAGTGGCGATGGAATATCGACCAGGTAGCACGTTGAAAATTGATAAGGGTGTCATTAGCGCAGATTGGATCTGCACCCTTTTCAAGGAAGTATTCGATCATAGACTTGTCCCGACTCATGACAGCACATTGTAAGCCCAGAACAAGTAGTTGGTCAAAAGTAGGTTGATCTTGATCTTTGGCATCTTTTCGATCGAAACAGCATGGCTCGAAATAATCTTTCATATCATTTAAATCGGGTTCAATAGTTAGGCAGTACAGTCTCTGAATAACTTCGCGTATCAACAACTTGTTAGATTCCTTAGATCGAGCATTATATCGAGCAGACCTTTCTGATCTGAGGCGGAAATCATTAAGCAATAGATCTTGAACCTCCGACGGCTCAAGCGGCATTTTGTGACACGAGAATCCAACCTATGGAGCGGCGTGGTCTTCAGGATGCGGCTACCCTTTATAGGCCCATGTGATCTAAGTTTGGTTCAGGTATGGGAATTTTGGCCACATTTACAGTGAAAGGCCATTTATAGATTACCATTTATAGCTTATGTATTACGCTCATATGCACGTGGTGAGACAAAAGTAGTTACTTACAGTTATAAGTAGACCTCGCCAATACCAGCCCACCGCGGCACCGCCCAAACCCGCCCGCGAAAACCCAACCGAAAAAAGCAATACTTGCTGCTTTGAAAACAGGTGAACACAAGCTCAAGGTCTACTACAGTCACTAGCGAAATCTGCTTCCTCCCTGACATTTGCTTTTCTTTTCTGCCAAGGCACTAGGACCAAATGTTATTCAACGGGCATCAAAATAAAATCCTTATCGAATGTATTGAGTTGTAATTTCCAGCGAAATTACCATTTCAAATATACCTCAAGATTTGTAGGCATGGTTGCCCTCATTATTCGAAGATTAGATGCTGATGCTTCCACTAATCAGGAATAGTGACTCTTCTGCCTACGTAATATGTGAGGACTCCGACCAAGCGCCCAGGCGCGCGAGGTCGTACGTGTCGGCCAAAAGACCTAATATGACAAGACTAGCGTCTTGTCATGCCTGGGACCGGTATATATAGTAGCGCACAGTTGGGGCCGCCACGCAGGGGCGCGCCCTAACATAATATCCAATGATATTACGTAGGTTCTAAAGTTGAATGGAGCGGATTATGGTATTTCCATAACGGGACATAACACGTGACCTAATTCGACAGGCCAAGGCGGTGTTAATTTGCTATTGGTGCCCCTTCCAGTGGAAGTGGGTCCACGAAACTTGGCCTTGAGGTTTCGGTGCGGCGCGCCTCGCCCCGTTGCCAATTCAGCAGAACAGACTTTCCCAGCAATGGGGCTTCATGGAAGGTTGCACTGATCAGATATCTCTGCCAACAACCGTCAATTGCATCACACAATGAATTGGACAAGATGAGTGCATTACAAGGCTGATCTTGGCATTTCTTTGCATCGGTGGGGTGAGTGGAGAAGACGGCTCCTGCCAATAGCATCTCTTCTCTAACCACCCGCTGCTGCACATCGTGTTCATCATGAGGCTCAGCCTCAGAGGCTGAGTCTACCCAGTTGGCAAGTAGTTTCCCTCTGTCTTACAGCGCTTCTTTCCTTTTCTCAAGCCTCCTCCGCTCTCCTTTGCTCATAGTGGCATATGCTGTCCCCATGAGTTAGGCCTCTATTGCACACCAAACGTCAGGACATTCGAAAGTTCACGCGGGGAACTGATTTTCAGGCTTCTTGTCTCCCGTTGAATCCATGTCAGATCCTACGGGGTACACTGTGGGCTGGATATGCGCCTTGCCCGTAGAATACGTTGCCGCACAAGAATTCCTTGATGAAGAGCACGAAAAACCCAGCTTTGTGTCTCCAAATGACACAAACGACTATACATTAGGCAAGATGCACGAGCACAATGTGGTCATCGCAGTCTTGCCTGACGGTGAATACGGCACAGCTTCCGCGGCCAATGTAGCCACAAGCATGCTGAACACCTTTCACAACATCAGGATAGGCCTCATGGTCGGCATCGGTGGTGGCGTACCAAGCGAAAAACATGACGTTCGTCTAGGCGATGTCGTGGTCAGTGCGCCTCGTGGCGATCAGGGTGGTGTCTTCCAGTACGACTTTGGCAAGTCGATCCAAGGGCAAAGTTTTCAATATACGCGGTTTCTAAACCAGCCACCAACTACACTTCGCACTGCGATGACGGGAATACAGGCGCAATATAAGAGAAAGGGCCATAAGCTTACGGAGGCCATTGACATCATTCTCGATACAAATGTTCGGCTGCGCAGCGAGTATGAACGTCCAGAATCAACCACAGATAGGCTCTTCCAGCCCTCTGTCAACCATGAGTTAGATTGCGATGCTGCATCCTGTGCAAACGATGCCTCAAACTGGCTTCCGCGGCGTGAGCGGTCCAATCATGAAGATAATCCTGCAATTCACTATGGTCTTATTGCATCTGCCAACCAGTTAATGAAGGATGCTTTGATTCGCGATAGGCTAGCGGCGGAGAAAGACGTTCTCTGTTTCGAAATGGAAGCTGCCGGACTGATGAACACGTTTCCTTGTTTGGTTATCCGGGGTGTCTGCGACTACTCGGACTCGCATAAGAACAACCAGTGGCAAGGGTATGCAGCGATGGTGGCAGCTGCATATACGAAGGATCTCCTACAGAGAATCCCTCTCAACCGAATTGAAGCTGAGGAGAGGATAACTGCTGTTGTGTCTGGTTAGTCTAGCGCATTCTTTTAATGATTTTGTCAACAAATATTGACTTGAGCATTACGTAGAGGGGCTGAAAGGGATTCAACATCGCTTAGACCAAGCATACAGTCAACACGAGCAGCACTTTAGTGAACAGAAAGCAAGAGTCTTAACGGATAAACAGCGCCTTTGTCACCAAGTGTTCAAGGTCGTTAACTTCGCGGAACAAAAGAACATAAACCCTCAACGTGCTGAGGGAACCTGTCGATGGGCTTTCCAGAGCTCTGAATACATCCGTTGGTGGAATAGCAACTGCAGCAATCTTCTCTGGGTGTTGGCTGACCCAGGCTGCGGCAAATCTGTCCTCGCTAGATCGATAATCGACAGTTACTCAGAGACCTCTCATCCAACTGTGAGAATATGTTACTTTTTTTTCAAGGACAATGATGAACAGAATAGTCTTGCTACGGCACTATGTTCGGTACTTCATCAGCTATTTAGCCAGCATTCTGACCTATTGACACATGCCATTCCGTCCTGGGAAAAGAATGGGGGGATGCTTCGACAAGAAGTTGACGAGCTTTGGCGGATTTTGATGGCGGCAACATCAGCCGACATGTCGTGCAAGACCATTTGCATATTCGATGCACTTGATGAGTGTCGTGAAACGGATCAGCGCCGATTAATTGAAAAGCTCCAAGCGTTTCATCTCCAAACATCTTCATCAACAGAGCAAACCTGTTTGAAATTCCTGGTCACCAGTCGTCCCTACGATGATATACAGGATCAGTTTTGAGTAATCACCGATTCGTTTCCGCATATACATATCAAGGGGGAAGAGCAAAATGACCAAATCCATGAGGAGATTGATCTCGTGGTGAGGATTCGAGTGAAAGAACTAGCCGAGACAGTACCACTGTCGCCAGAGCTTCATCATCGAATCGAACAGCAGCTGCTTCAAATGGAACACCGTACATATCTCTGGCTGCACCTATCCATTGATGATATCCCTACTACCTTTAAGCACAACCTTCGACCTGCAAAGAGTTCGATCACGCTTATACCACCTTCTGTGGATGCAGTATACGAGAAGATCCTCTGTCGAGTCCCAGCAGATGAAATGGACATAGTCAGAAAGATATTAGAGATAATCGTGGCTGCACGACGTCCTATAACAATACGAGAGATGGCTGTGGCGCTAGGTATTGCCACCTACCCCGAGGCACGAACAACAATGGAGGCCGGCCTAGATCCAACTCATCTGCAGAGAAGAATTCGAAGATTATGCGGCTTCTCGTCTTTATTAACAACTCCAAATTCTATCTTATCCATCAGACTGCCAGAGAGTTTTTGATTCAAAAGGAAAATCTGAACAATCTCCATCTTACATATTGGAGCAGCCTGAGTAACGCAGAGGACCAGATGGCTGAGATCTGTCTGCGGTATCTTTTGATGGAGGACCCGGAAGACGACGAAGGCCAACCGAGATTCAACATGCGAGACCTTTTGGAGTACTCAGCAGTACATTGGGCCGATCACGTACAGAAAATGACTTAGGGGTTGGACCAGGAAGTGCCGTATCGACTACATCCAGTGTATGATATGCACAAAAAACGGGTTTCCCTATGGTTTCCTATCTTTTGGAGGGCAGTAATGCCACACAAAAGCGTGCGATCAATGAATGCACTCAATCTGGCAGCATTTAACGGCCATGAACAGGAGGTTCAGTTTCTACTTGCTATTAAGAAGTACGATATCAACGCGGCAGACAAAACAAGAGGAAACCCATTGATGTGGGCCTCGCGGAACGGACACAACAAAATTGTGCAGGCTTCAGGCAGCTTCTTCTGGAGGACACGAAGAAACCGTGCAAGCACTGTTAAAGCACGGAGCCGATGTCAACGCCCATGGTGAATACTACGGAAATGCTCTCCAGGCAGCTTCTTCTGGAGGATACGACACAATCGTGCAGATACTGCTAGAGCACGGAGCCGATGTCAACGCCCAGGTCAGCGCTCAGGGTGGATTCCACCGAAGTGCGCTTCAGGCAGCTTCTTCTAGAGGACACGACAACATCGTGCAGATGCTGCTAGAGCACGGAGCCGATGTCAAAGCCCTGGAAAGTTACCACGGAAGTGCACTCCAGGCAGCCTCTTCCGGTGGACACCACAAAATCGAGCAGATGCTGCTGGATCCCGGAGCCGATCAATCTGTACGCTATCGCTCCCCTTTCAAAAAGCTGAAGAACTTTATGAGTCGTAAGAAATATAGAGTCTAATGAAATACAATTCTACTGCCTTCATCCTACACTCTCAAACACCTTGGTATCGGTACAATAATCATTTCTCATCATTGGTATATCTTTTGTCGTTATACCACAATTGCATCGTCCAGTACACAATCGACTCAAGTTCGTACCGGTGCTGCGTCATGAGTACAGGGAACTGAGGGATTAGCAAGAGAAAAACCCACAAAAAGGGAGTGAAACGTACCTCAGCGCAGGTTTTTCCAGCCTCAAAGCAGTTGCGACAATTCGTGCTATGATCCGAATCCTGAAGGTAATTGAATTCGAAGGGCATAGTCAAGTACTTCCTCTCTGCGACCCACGCCTTGATTGAATCCCTCATGCACTTCAGACACACGTGTGTCGTATGCACCACCGAGTTCGACATCCGTCTGCGCATCGGGTCAGAAGCGGGAAGCTTTCTTTTACGAGAAGGGGCAGGCGAAGGGCTCTCCATAGTGGTGGGGGGGGGGGGGGGGCTTGACAAAGAAGTGGATGAGGGGGAGAAGTGAGAAAGAGGGAAGTTTCAAAAGGGGAGATAAAGCAAAAGTGTGGAAAAAGTAAGGTCACATTTGCTGGAATTCACTACTATACGACCCTTCACTTTAAAATTCGCCCCAACTCCCTGCATTATTCTCAACTTTTACTTGCTAAACGCATATGAAAGGCAGCGTAAATATCCCCGATTCACAAATCTGGCAGACTCACAGGGAAATCCACCTCAATTTTGGTCATCAAAATCTGATGATGATTGTAAACTACGGTCCCAGCTTTAGAACAATGATCTTAGGTAAGTACTAGTAGATATCAAAAACAGAACCAAGGGATTTGTTTGTCAAGATCTATGTTGTTAGACTATACTTGAGTATTTACAATATGTATTCAACGTTTACATTCTAAAGTTCATGACTTCTAAAGTTTTGATCAATACCAATGAGAAAGACGTTCAAGAGTGGAATCTTTTTATTGTGGATTTCGATCTTGATGCTTGGGCTTCTGAGGTCCATTGGCTGGTTTAAATAGACACCAGAGGCATGTCTAGCATAGCTTGTAGCCATTGTATCATGGGAGTCTAAGAGTCTGGCTCCGAGTTACTAGGCCTGGTGGCCGGAATGTAGACAATCGTGTAGCGGACGATTTTGAAGGAGATGGTTTAGCATCCTGGATGTTGGTTAGTCAAGAAGTTGGATGGAGAGGAGATAGGACATACTGTGTGAGTTTCGGGTGCCGTGGAGGAGGTTTCTGCCTCTATCCGCTCCACGGCGTGGACCCATCTGCTCGTGGGCGTGAGCAACGTACGATCCGTTTGCCTCCTGAAGCCAAAGCGGATTTTCAAAGCTGCAGCCATATTCTCCAAGCCGCAGCTGTAGATCGGATGTTTGTCCGGAACTCCTGGGTAGGTGGCACAAGGATTAGGTCACCCCGGATGGTACACGGCGTCCTGCGAGTCAGGTCTGTTTGACCATCTATCCAGCCCAGTGAGCCGCTGGGGCCATCGATGTAGTTTGCCGGACATTGGGTCGTAGATCCTGTCAGGCCAGGATGCGGCCGGACTGTGACTCGCCGGTGGCCAGGCGGATCATTTGCGGCAGTGGACATGTCGGGGGTCTGCGAGACGTCGGCGGCAGACACCGTATCTTGTGTCAGATCGTACGTTCTCTGGAAACAACTGTGAGTCTCTGGCTTGGATGGTGTGTGTGGGTCACATACCCGAATTCCGGCCTTGTAGAACATCCCATCATGCCAGTAGACAGGATGTGGCCCCACCGTCGGCTGGCAGGATTTGGACCTCCATCTAACCAAGACCTGTCCGTGGCCAGACCAAGATTGGCCAGATGGATGGAAGGATTCGCCAGTGGCCTGCCGATACAGAGGATTCTCTGGTATGTGGGATGAGAATGTAGAAAGAAGATGATTGGGAGAGATGGAAGGGAAGGTATTTATACTTAATTAGTTGGGCGGGAAGGTGTTAGGGCGCGCCCCTGCATGGCGGCCCCAACGGTGCGATACTATATCTACCGGTCCCAGGCATGACAAGACGCTAGTCTTGTCATATTAGGTCTTTTTGCCGACACGTACGACCTCGCGTGCCTGGGCGCGTGGTCCTGACACCCGTTCTCTGAGTCGGAGCTGTAACCGCCATCCACAGACTCGTTGCCGTCTGTTGTGGGAGGCGAAGTAGAACGCGCAGACGAGGCAGTCTCTGCTGCCTTCCGTTTCTTGTCAGCTTTTTCTTCTTTCTGGAAAGTAAGGAGGCGCTTCAGTTGAGACAGCGGTTCCTGAGTTGCGGGCTGCGGGGATACCGTTGACGCAGGAGTGGAGGACTTTCATTCTGAATATCGATTTTGGTTTCGGAAATCCATTAGCTGGATTGGAGGGACACCAAAGTCCGGTGGCCGGACTGTAGAAGGTTGTGTAGCGGACGGTTGCGAAGGAGATGGCTTAGCACTCTGGATGTTGGTCGGTTGGCCAGTAGAGGAGAGCAGGGAGAGGAGATAGACCGTACTGTGTGAGTTTCAAATGCAGAGCAAAAAGGCTCTGCCTCTATCTGCCCTACGGCGAGGCAATGCACAACCGGTTCGCCTCCAGGCGGATTCCCATAGGCGCGGCCAAAGTCGCAAAGCCGCAGCCGTAGATCGGATCTTTGTCCTGATCGCCCTATATTAGAACAAAAGCCTAAGCAAATCCGTCAATAATGGCCGCAAAGGTGTTTTGATCAATCGCTGGAGCAAGCTCGTCATCCTCAGGCCACTCGTCATCCTCAAGCTCAGGCCGTCTATCGTCTTTTGGCCAAAAAGACTCTTCGGAGGTGTGAATTAACCAGGTCCTCGACCCGAGACTCCACATAGACGCGGAGTTCCGGCGGTGGCATATATCGAGGTATATCGGAAACCTTCACCCTAACCCCTAAGCTATCCAATCTTTCCATCAACAATTGGCACAACAACCCTGCCAGTAGCCGGGGATTCGGATCGCCCTCGGTCCGAATGGGGTTCCTCTAGATGACATCGGGTAAATGGTGGATAATTGGAGCCCTCAGGACGCCAGTAAAAGGACACTGACGTACAAGAGACGTCCGGTTCGGATCTGCCAAGGGAGTCAGTATCTAGTACGGAGATAGAGGTCAATGGCACATGCCTATTCGACCCGGACCGCAAGGCTACGATCCGCAGATCATACCCGGATGAGAAATTCAAAGGACGGATACGTCCACAGGATGCGTTAATCCTAAGTGTTGCAAAGCTCCCGAAGAGCGAGGTTTCCGAAATTCGTAAGCCGTACCCACTTGAATTGAACTCCCCCGTCCGCAATAGAAGGTGTTCCAAGCTCTATGAAAAAAAAATGGCGCGATCCTGGTTCCTGTAGAACCGGATCATACAGTGTCCGACGCATGACAGCAACTCCAGCAACCTTAGTGATGATATCCTGGACGACCTTTTTGGCCGCTACACTGAAATTTGGAAGGGGTCTTGGTGTTTTTGGACACTTTGGGATCCGTCGTAGTCTTGGATTTGATGGCCGTCTTGGGATTCATCCCCTTCGTGGAGCCCCTTCCTCTCGTGGAACCTCTTCCTCTGGTGGAACCTCTTCCTCTGGTGGAACCTCTTCCTCTGGTGGAACCTCTTGCTCTCGGAGGCATGGTGAAGATGATGAAGGATAGAAGATAAAATTCGAAAAACAGGACCGTAACGGGGTTAAATATGGTACGGAGTAGAGCATCTTGCCTCTATATAAAAGAAGAAGTCTTTGATCGAAAATTGATTCCAGATTATCCAGCTGGAAGTCTTTCAGAGCTGCATAAAAGGGTTACTTGAACCGGAAAGTATTGATTTCTAAAGTTGGATAGCAAAAACAGATGAGATTCTAAAGTTAAAGACGAACCTTTGCCCTACGGTACGAATCCTTTCAGTCCAGTTTCATGATCAAGAAGCTGGACATGAGAATCGACTCCATTAATTCACGCCACTGTACGAAGCCTTCCTATTCGTGCGTCTGATAGACACACTAACTAGCAACGGTCAACGGCATCTGGCCCATACACGAGAAGCTGGGGATGAGATTCAACCACATCGATCCTGTCCTATAACGCTACTGTACTTACGAGGTCTATCGGTTAATGCGTCTCACGAACACACAGGCTGGCAACGGTCAACGGTATCGAATCCTGACCAAGAGGCCGGGTATTCGGGATCTACCACTTCGGTCTTCCCCGAGAACGCTACTATACGACGCTATACTTAAGTACGAAGTCTTCCTACTCAGGCGTCCAATAAACATCCTGGCTGGCACTTGAGCAGCGGGATCGACCACAACAATCGTGTACTTAAGTATCCGGACGCTAGTGTTCGCTTTCCTATTCATGCACCCGATGAATACGCTAACTGCCAAGATCAATAGTATCGACCCATAAATAAGAATATACTACATTGAATGCCTGCTGTAACGCTACTATACGAAGTCTGTCTGTTCATACACGCAATAAACATGCGGAGCCACTTGAGCAAGATCGACCATGTCAGAAATATATTTTAGTGTTGCTATACACAGACTTGCCTCTGTATATAGACTGATTACTGTACGAAGATTGTTCAGATCCAAAATCAACGAGTGAACTACTTAACCATAATCAGTAATTTGGATCCTGAGTTGGTACAAGAAAATGGTCTGATCTGAGAAATCTAGTAATCAAACGTGGGGGATCGTTGCAAACAAACAAACCTAGAATCAAAAATAAGATCAGTGTATGATAACTTTCTATTCACGATCCTGGTAAATAGACGAAGAGGCGAATGTGGGTTGTATTAGGGAAAGCTAAGCCACGATGGGACAAAGACTGGCTGTCATCGAACTCTTTCCCGTTTAGGCTCACGAGAGATAAACTAGGCAAAAAGGATCCACCGTACCAATCCTGTATCGTAACGCTACTGAACGAGGCCGTTCTATCCATACGCCCAATGAACACACTGCCGGGCAGAAGTCAACAGAATTCAAACGAAGCAACTTGGTTACTCTGTTCACTTCGTTCGACTCACTTCGTGCTGCCATGTCTGTCTGATCTACCGGAGAGCTCACAGATACGCGGTATCCTAACGCCGCTCGAGATGAGATGCAAGTGAGTGTGAAACTAAACAAGAAAGAGCGATCGTACAGAAAAAAAGACTGACTGTACAGTTAATCAATACTGGGCGATGAGAGCCCACCCCATTGATCCTCCATCTTGACACTACAATACAAAGCCTCTCGATTCTGATCACCACACTAGCAACGCAATCAGCGCCTCTTCAAACTTCCACCTTAACACTGCAATACGAAGTCTCTGGATTCCGATCTCCGAACCATACACTGGGCAACGGCGACCCGTATTTTTCGAATCTCCACCATAACCCCACTGTACGGAGCCTCTCGATTCAAATCTTCGAACCATATACTAAACAGCAGAAACCTGCGCCTCAGTTCAGCTTGCAGACCATTCACGAACCGAACAAAAAGAAGTGATTGTACAGAAGCTCTTGATTGAAATCCCAAATGAATGTGCTAGCTAACGAAAATCCATAGTATTCAAAGACAACAATCTTAACTTCGTGTTCATTTCCTGGTCACTTTCTACTTTGTACGAGGATCAATGGTATCCAACGCCTTGACATCATGTTCATTTTCTGTTCACTTCTTGTTTACTTCTTGGTCACTTCCTAGTCCGTATAAGGAAACTGCAGAGGACAATTCTGTTGAGAGAGCACGGCGATCGAAAGGAAGAGGAACCGAATGAATTGACTGACCAAGGGGAGAGAGAGGGAAGGAGAGAAAACCTTTGGAAGAGGGTTTTATCTACTGGAGCAAACAAGGGTTGGGACGAACTTCCATCTCAACAATTCCTCTGCCTACAAAGACTTTCCAGACCTGCGATCATACAAAGACTTCCCAAGTTCCCAACCACAGGAAGCTTCCCAAGTCTACAGCCATACACAGACTACCCAGGTCTACGACTGCGGAAAGACTTCCTGGTTCGTACAAAGGAACTGGAGATGACAGGTTTCTGTCTACATGGACACTCAAGTCCATATGAAATACCATACCTTGCAGGACATCGTCCTGCCCATTCCAATCTGGTGTGGGGATCGTACAAAAACTTCCCAGATCAGCGACCATGCAAAGACTTCTTGATTCGTACAGGGCAACTGTCAATGATGGAAAGTCTCTACCCACGAAGATTTTCTGGTTCGTACAAAGACTTCCTGGGCAGCATACCTTCCACTGGGCTCTATGCTAACTGCAGTCTTTACGTTCAGGGAAAATGGATAGGGAACATCTAGTCGAAAACCTTTGTGACCCTCCTCGAGGCTTCTCATAGACTTGTGCGAAGAAGGCTCCTGGAAGTGCTTGAGGATGAGTTCACGGAGTCTCATCAAACAGGCCTGTATCAGAAACTCCACAATCATCTCAACCCACGAAGGCTTCCTGGATCCGCAGCCATACAAAAACTTCCAAAATCTGCGACCGTACAAAACCCTTCCAAGTCTGCGACCATGCAAAAAGCTCCCCAGTCCGCGACCATGCACAGACTGCCCGAGTCTGCGACTGTGGAAAGACTTCCTGGCACAGAAGCGAAACTTTCGATGACGGACAGTATTCGACGCACGAAGATTTCCTGGTTCGCACGAAGATTTCCTGGACAGTATACTTTCCACTGGGCTCTATGCTAACTATGATCTGTGCAGGTAGTGGAAATGGATAGAAACATCCCGGGAAAAGGGATGAAAGTCAGGACGGCTGATGTCCTGACGCAGGTGGGGAAATCTCCAATCCCTCATTTCCAAAGATCACACGGCTCGTCCCCGTGTTCAGATATGGACTTTACGCCTCCGCTGAATTTACGACCATGGAAGTTAGAAGCGAAATCGTTGATGATGGACAATATTCTACCTACGAAGATTTCCTGGTTCGTACGAAGACATCCCAAGTCCGCGACTATACAAAGACTTTTTCGAGACTTCGCATGGTCTTGTACGAAGAGAATTCCTTGAAGTCTTTGAGGATGAGTTCATGGAATATCACCTTAGAGACAGGCCTAAATCAGAAATTCCACAGTTGTTTTATATTTACAAAGACTGTGAGGGCTGCTCCCTAGCAGTCCTGTACGATGGATACAATGAATGAGAGTGACAAGGGCAAGTATGCTCTATACTGTGTGATCAGACTAATCGCTACTTGCTAGTGAGGTGATCCCCCCTGGGGGATATGCTCAGTGAGCTTACGCAAGGCGTAAGCGAGCCCGCAGTGCGTATAGCCCTGCCCGCAGCCCTGGGCGGGTCCTGGCAGCCTCGGGCATGCCCGGATGGTCTGAGTATGGTCAGGGCCGGGGGTCCTGACAAGGACTTTCTGCTTAATTTTACGAACTCTACTAGTAAAAATGTATAGTCAAAGAATACAGCAATCTCAATTTCGTGGTTGGAAATTTTGAAAATGGTAGATGATACTTAAGTAGTAGGTGTTCTAACTTCTACATTGAATTTCCCGACTAGACAAAAAGCCTAACAAGTCAGGAGTCTAGGAATCTTTATGAATACTTAAGTATTCAACATTCTGTACTTAAGTAGATGGGGTAAGTAGTGCTCTGCAATGTGGAAATATATATCTGTACAAAATATGTGGACTGTACTTAAGTACTTCTAAAGTTTGTTTGTATGGTGGGTCTTGCATTGGACCCCGATGCCGTCGGTCCCCTTGGGTAGGTAGGATATGCGTTCCTTTCTCTGTATCGTATACACTACTTAAGTAGCTGACGGATCCTTGATCAAAGAAACAAGAATCGTTTCCAAATATCGAGTTACGTTGTGATGTGCTTTAGCATGGTACTGCAATAGTTTTGGTTTATTGCCTTCTACCTGATGACCAAATTCAATTTCAGCGACGAGGGAAATAGCTGTCAGGTGTGAAGTGATATTATCCTACCAGACATTTTTTCTGCATATGCCATTCGACTCGAGATTCCGAATTGAACATAGATAGCGACCATGGACCTTGTGTGCAATGTGTCTAGAATCATCCGATATCCCAGATCATTGAATCCTAGAGGATTGGAGGAGCCATAAATACTGAGATGCCTTCAAAGATATTTCTTCAGCCACGGTTCCAAGGTTTAAAACCATGATTTTGACACCACGACTTTAGAAGCGACTTTGATATCCGTTGGTAGATGCTTGTCCTCATTAATTAGCTAGATGATCAGGCCATGTGTCATCTCAGATTCGACGAAAATGAGGAGAGACAAAGACACAATATGTTGACCACAGTACGGAGTACAAAGGGGAAAGATAGAAAAGGAAGGCAAAGGGGGTGTTGAATGACCCCACATGGCACATCCTCTGTCCCCTCTCTGTCCCCTCTGTCCCCTCTGTCCCCTCTGTCCCCTCTGTCCCCTCTGTCCCCTCTGTCCCCTTTATCTCCTGTCTCCCTTTTGTCCCCTCTGTCTCCTTTGTCCCCTTTATCTCCTGTCTCCCTTTTAACCTCTCTGTCTCCTCTGTTCCCTCGTCTCCCCAGTCTTTAACTCGGTTTGTCGCTCTTTGTGTGTCTATCTCGGTTATCATTAGACGAGATGGCGTCGCAAACCCCAAACTTCACCCCTATATACGAGAAATTCAAAGATATCAACGGAAGGCAGACTATTCCCGCAGCCGATATTTCGACTCTTGGAGAACGCTTGGCCATAGTCTGCATAGTGCCACAGACACAACAGCGCAGACTCAAGCGACTCAAGAACAGTGAATACTTGGTGCAGTCTCGGGAGAGAAAAGCCCGGAATGTTTATTTTGAAGTTCTCGAGAAATTCCCGGATATTTTTCTCGCTTTCATTATTACCGTCTCCCCAAAAGCTTGTCGTCAATTCAGGTTTGGAAATTTTGTTCAGCAGCATACGAAACAACCCATTTCTCTTTGCAGTGATGCCAATTTAATTCTTTGGCGAATTTCTACCGAGCATGGCATTGAGAAAACTGTTCGATTCCAAAAGCTGATGAGCTCAGTTTTCCGATTACCCTCCCCGTATGCCGAAGGGGAGAAGACTTGGTCGCTAGCTTTGAGCAATCTTACAGCCATACGTACTTGCTTGGGCGATACTATATGCGACGCCATTCAATGCTCTCCTAGGCATAATCCAAAGCAAGTGGACAGTCAAAAATTAAAAACAACTGAATGTATCGAAACAAAGGTTCCTTACGATGCCGATCGAGATACCATTATATATATTAACGTGGGATCCGCGCTCACGCTTGCCGACATGCTATTTCCCGCAGCCAGCGAACGAATCGCCTCAGTTCTTCCGAAATTTTCTCCTATTATCTTTCAGCCAGATAGTCCGGAAACTGCCTCGGGCCCAGCAACGCAGCTCTCAAGCGTATCAGAACTAGGTATGAAAATTTGAAATGGCGCGTCACTACCGTTGGGAATACAGTTCACTTATCTGGTTTTTCCAGCAGATTTTGCCTTTTTGACTCTACGAGGAGCATCTGTCTCAGCCATAAGGGTACTATTCGGCACATCTATCCTCGAAGGTATAGATGAAAGCGAATTGCGAAGCTGGGAAAAAAACCAGTTGCTCCTTGATTCGACAGATTGCATTAGAACTCCTATTGTATTGTAGTGATGACGCAGAGCCTATATCACGACGTCTTGCTCCATGATGGTATGAAGGGTGAGGATTAGGGATGATAGAAAATAAATATCAGTACCCAGAGGAAGAACTAAAGTAGCTATGATTACCCAGGGAGTGAAAACTAATCAAGATATCAAGGTATAATAAGAAGTTTAAGTTGGGTAGGGTAATGAGGGATCAAGATGAAACTACTTTTGGAAGGGAGAGGCTGTTTTTGGAGAATATGTACTATATGGTGTTATTCTCTCTGGGCGTTGACATCGGCTCCTCGATCTATTAGCGCCTGTGCATTTTTGTTATGTCCTCCATAATAAGTAGCCTGAAGTTTGTGTGTAGTTATCGATAATCGATTTGGCTAGTACAGACTTCCCACAGCCTGGATTGGCTGATACCCAAATTCCCTCCGCTCGGCCTAGATTGATATCTTTTTGCTCCTTGTGGTTCGATGTCTGGAAAACTTGGTGGCAGTGTTGTTGGTGCTTCGTCAAAGCATTTCTTTTTTGCTTATCTTGATGTCGCTCTTGTTGATCATACGCTCGATCTGAATTTCGGGTGGTATTTTTCAGTATGTCTGTTTCGCTTAATTGGTTACTATGTATTGATATAGTGACGATAAGATTATATAAACTAACCTGATAGAACAACAGTAATTTAAACTTTAATCTTGTTTATAGGTATCCTCTGTAGAAGATTCTTAGTATAGGTAGCTGCCACTATGACTGCATTTACGTGCTATCTCCTGTTAGGAAAATATAGTAAAATCGGATTAGTACGAACGACCTCGTCAGGCCGGTCTCTATTGTTATTTCTGTTGAATTCCTTTCTGCTTTTACGCCATGGTAATGTGCAAGCTATATTGTGGCTCGGTGGGAATTCTTCGCGATTTGGCCTTGGGACGCCATTTGGGCCTAAGGCAGCTTCAATTGATGAAACCGCATACTCCCACCGGTGGAGAAAGGGCTGTAATTACGCGAGTTTTATGTATACATGTGATCTATATTCAAATTCTAATATGGACTACAGCGGTGATTACTTGCCAGCCCTTATTCGAATCCCGTCAGAATGTACAATTTCAGTGAGTTCCACCAGTTTCAAGCTTAGTCTATATCATCTTATTAAGAGAGCATATGACGATCTATATATATTGCACTGAATATGACAGTCAAGCAGCAATCTAATTGTCTAGATAATGGCTTTTCTTAGCATGCCTGGGTAAGTAACACTAAGCTGATCTTTCATTCTTCCTTCTAGTATGCTTCTTTTCAGGCATAGCTTCCACCCATTCTTTTGCACTCTCAATCGCCCTTGTAGGCGCTTCCTTGTAATCAAGGAGATATCCCTGGATGTCCGCGGCAGTGATCTCCCCGGCTGGGACGATAGTGGCAAATTCTGCTGCCAAATCGGAGATGCGTGACCGGAGATTTTTATCGTGAATCTGTAGCTCTGTATTATCATCTTTTTTTCCCACTCCATGGGTATTATTGGAATTTTGATCAATCTCCCCTCGTGCATTGTTGGTGTTGGCAAGGTTGCTCTTTTTGGGAGACTCTTCCGAGCCGATAGTGAATTTGGATAATACCCCAGCACGGGCTATATCATTCTCCATGGGAACATAGATTGACATGAACAGCTCTTTGATGTCTGCCTCGCTCGTATAGTCAAATACGATTTCCATGTCGACACGACCAGGACGGCGAAGGGCAGGATCAAGTTTGTCGGCGTGATTGGTCGTCATCACGAGTATGCGGCCTTCGGTAGCAGCCACGCCATCAATCACGTTCAAAAGCCCTGACAGCGTAACGCCGCCCGTCTTCGTTTCCTCGGTCCCAGCTTTGATGTCGCCGCTGCCATTTGTATCATCAAGGATGGCGTCAAGTTTGGGAGTATCGCGAGTGGGTGCAGCACCTCGGGTCTTCGTGATACCTGCCGAATCGATGTCCTCAAGTAGGACGATACATCGGGGCGGCAGATGAGAGAAAAGAGTTGACAAGCTTTCCTCATCCAGATGTGTAGAGTTCAGGTCAACAAGGTAAAGTTCCAACCTTAAAAGTCCTGCTGCGGCAAAGCAAAGACTGGTCTTGCCGGTACCGGGGGGACCCTGGAGTAAGTACCCGCGTCGATAAGGAATACCACGGTTGGAGTACCAGCGCTCTGTGCGGGGATGCAAATATTCCTTGATATCATCAATAAACCTCTCTTTTTGACTGTGATCCAATATCACGGTAGAGAGAGGACGCGGGACACGGGTCATCCACCGATTCCAATAGAACGAATGATCGGCAGGATACCGTTGACTGCGGTAGATGACGGTTCGATTGCCATCACGCTTGACGTACGTCTGCTGTGCCTCACGGAGAAGTTCTTTCAGCATTTTTGGGTTCCAGCCAAAGCATGACAGATACAACCGCTCGTTGGGCATGTACGGGCCGCCAATTTCTTGATTGGAGCGCGTGAGCATCAAAGGGCGGTTCTTGTACCAGAAATAGTGGGAGCCCACTGCAGGGGTGATTCGCAACGTCTTATACTTGTTGCGATTGATGAACTGAGCCCAGTAGAGGTCAAAGGCGGAATTCTGAGACCCCTTTACGCTCCCTGGGCTCTCTTCCTCCCAACCACTTTTGTCCTCCAGATCATAGTCGTCTTCGGTGTGGTTGTCGCCCTCGGTCATATAATCATTGAGGTTGACTCCGGCGACGAATCGAGCGGTCTGTTCCATCTGCGGCTGGTGCGAGATCCAATGCATTAAATAATTGAAGACTTCATCTTCTTGACGTATCTCCGCTGTTGAGATGAAAAACTCGCCCAGGCGTTCCCAGATGTAGAAGAGACCATATCTAATGGTTGCACCAAACATAGTAAGTCCAAGCAGAACTTGAAAGTAGGTGCTGATATCGATGTGGAGATAAGACATGAAAATTCGTGAAATGAAATCGAATCCGGGGACAAGGGCCTCTAACACAGCTGCGTCTGACGTGAACATCGGTTGCGTTGAGGTTCGGGAGTGGTTGTAATCCATGAGTTGTTGATCCTCAAACGGCCCTGACCAGGTGGTTTCAAGTGTAAAAACGTACGGGTTATTGTGATACAGTCTGGGAAGAAAGAGGGAAGAAATCCTTTAAATAGAATATAGAATCAGGAGGTCTTGTGTGCTTTCTAGTAAAGCAAAAGGATTCCTCGCGGTTTGCGTCCATCGGCATTGTACATAGACAAATGATTACGTATCATGTCAATACTGAAGGACATTATAAGTACAAAAACAGGGTTATTGTCTTTCGCATGTCTTTATTGCAATCAGGATTGAACATCATCACCATTAGACCAAGAAAACTGATCATCGAGTTACCAACCAGCCATAATGGGTAGGGAAAACCCAACCGCACCACACCGGAAACCCGCATGCTGAGACTTCGGTCAATTGCAGAGTAACTGTTTTCAACAATCAATTGACGCCGAGAGGCCTTGCCAAGCTGTGTAAATTTGCTGGTTGATCGAACAACGTATATACTCTCATGCACGATTGTTTTAATTTGCGAGGATCAGCACAATACTCCTGGTGATACTATGCGTATACCATTGTACTTTGAGATTTCCCACTTAAAGTACATAAGGATCAAAGATTCGTCTTCCCTTTGGCCTAACTCCCACTTCCTTTATTCACCAATAGTGTGTTTTCGAGTTTGAGGATTCTTGTCTAAAAACAAGATCATGTTGTAGTTGGCTAGCCCCAAATCACGCGTAATCGAGATAAGTGCGGTGTTTTATTGAATTAACAGGAGCTAGTCACATACTTCACTAGTCTCGATCTATCGACAGCAGTCGTTCTTTTGTCTTGACCGGGATACAATATTAAACAATTTACAAATAGTCCAATCTGAGGACATTTTAAACCAGATATTTCAAACAAGGCGCAAGTAGCTGCCACGACCTTCCTTTTAGCATGTTTCTCTCATGTTTCTCTGGTGATTATGTACCAACTCCCATGGGGCGGACCTGCGCAAAATCAATTTTCTACTTTTTTCGAGAGGTGGTATGTTGTGAGGGCTGCTCCCTAGCAGTCCTGTACGATGGATACAATGAATGAGAGTGGCAAGGGCAAGTATGCTCTATACTGTGTGATCAGACTAATCGCTACTTGCTAGTGAGGTGATCCCCCCTGGGGGATATGCTCAGGGGAGCTTACGTAAGGCGTAAGCGAGCCCGCAGTGCGTATAGCCCTGCCCGCAGCCCTGGGCGGGACCTGGCAGCCTCCGGCATGCCCGGATGGTCTGGGTATGGTCAGGGCCGGGAATCCTGACATATGTCTTCTGGTGGCGTAGTCACCATTCTTATGTAGGTTGCTGTTCCAAAAATTGCGCTGGTGATATCAGAATATAGCGATTTTGAAGGAAACGTTCGGGGTCGTAAAAGTCCACGTTGGTTTATGTTTAGATTGTGCTATTAGGGACATGTGATGACCACGCGCCCAGGCCCGCGAGGTAGTACAGTTCGGCCAAAAGACCTAATATGACAAGACTAGCGTCTTTTCGTGCCTGGGACCGGTATATATAGTAGCGTACAGTTGGGGCCACCACGCAGGGGCGCGCCATAATAGGAGAACTGACGAAAGGGAGGAACTGGCAAAGTTGGTAAAAGCCAGGCATTTGGGTGTGAAAGGAAGTGAAGGGGATTTTCCGTACGCCGCGTACGCCGCGTCAAATGCCGATCTACTATTCTGGGTGAATGGTCTATCCAGGCATAGTCGATTCTTACTTAAGTATGAACGAGCCTTCGGACCAATGGATGCTGAGATGGCCGATCGTGTGCTTAGAATGTTTGTTCATCTAGGGATATCACTAAATATAAATTCAGACCGATTAGAATGGCCGGACAGCCGATAAAAGTTTGACGACTACTGGGACAAGATGTGCAAATCTTTGGTCATTTATCAGTAGGAAGCTAAAAGACTTCAAAATGTATTTTTAAATTGCAATGTCTATTCTCTGAGCTTTTGCTACGCAAGCAATATTCTGTAGTGGGATTTTTAGTATGCAAGGTTTACTGGCATTTACGATCGCCTACAACAGTTGCCTTCCCGGTATATATCACGCCGAGCATGGCCAAGAAAGAATTTTTCAGGAAATGGAGAACTGTTTAGAGAGGGGAGGTCAATTATATGTTTAGGCCTCCACTATCCTTTCTCCATTAAGGACCTCTGCTATTACATGGTAGAAACAGCATATGTATTATTCGCATTATGGGAAACCGCAGAGACTCTGTTCGACTACAATAGGGTGTCAATATAGACCTCGAGGGCGCTCTGTTACAATTTGGCTTCTTTAAATTGGAAAATATCAAATATCAGTATGGATAGGTAGAATTTCACTGGCCTTGAGACCTCAGTCTAACACTATAATACTAGAAGTATTCAGACGTTATTGGCTTTCTTACATCACTAATAAGAGTCGTTTGCTTTATACATTATGAATAACCACTGTAATACAGCCGCGTTAGTAACTAGGAATAGGCAAGAAAAAGAAGAACGAAGGATTCTGTATTATACAGAAGACTACCTATTCTGTATGGTTTTTTTTTTCTTTTTTTTTTTTTTTTTCAATATATTCTTTATGCTATTTAACTCTTCTAACTAGATAGAACGTTGAAGGATAATCAAATATATATATACTCTCCTAGTAGGACTCCATTTCCTCTGCTGACAAGCAAATCATAAATCTAAATTCTACTTAGTTTATCTGTATCTTTTTTTTAAAAGTATCTTTATGTATAGCGTTACATTTCCCGAGATCCTATAGGATCCTACTTGGTCTATATGCTGCTCTTGTGAAGTGTTTCGGTGTAATATCGTTGTTGATCTAACCAAAATCAAAGAGATTATCTTAAGATAAAAAGTAAGCCCTTTTTCTATAAGTTTCCCAAAAGCTTCAGTCGATTGGGATACCTAGTAATAATATCACAGGCCTAGACCTATGTGATCGGTATGGATTATTCCTAACAGAACCTCTTGAGCCATTGCGCCTTCTTATTCCAAATGGAGTATAAGACATTCAGGCGGAACAGAGGGGCTAAAGGCTATGTTTCTCGGCCAAATACCTAAATATATACCCTCTAGACACGAATTTTGCGTCTAGAAACTGGGTCCTGGGACGCTACTGTTTTGGACTGCCTCCAAGTTGCGCGAGAGAATCACCGGCTTAATGATATTACGACAGAACGCTTGGTCGAGTTTATGAACCTAGCAAATGGGGTATGCTTATTCTAAAGATGCTTTCTTCCTGACCTTGCTTCTGAGACTATCTATTGCAGGCACTGCCTGGAAGCATGGCGGACACTGGGAGATGACGATGAGAACCAATATTGTAATACCGTATTTGCTCGTTCTGCGCGGTTCTTTCGTTGGATGAGTTTAACCAAGTCACCTGCAAATATCAGGGGAAAAAAGCATTGAATGCTTGATAGCTTCAAAGGAATGGGCTAAGGTCAACAAGGTCTTGTTTCTATTGCCTGTGTCGATCACTAGAACATATGCTGGCATGCCGGGATGTGATCTGTAATACCTGTATCAAGGTTTTTGGCATTCGAAACAAACCCGCGGAATATGACTTCGACATTCAGAGGTGCCCATTGTGCGAAAAAAATTCTCCGCTTACGATTCGTTAACTGTCGCCTACGAAACGGCCACTGGTACTTAGTCGGGAGTCGGGACGGTGGCGGAGTTTATGGTAATGTTCAGCTGGGTCTCCTACGTGCACTGGAGAAACGGCTTGGGCCTAGAATGCACATACCTGATATATCTAGGGGAATAGTGCTGCCATCCCCCCCAGTGCTTAGATCCACCCTCCATGCGCCACTATTCTGCCGGTTTTATTTTTGCATATAGAACTACACCATTCGACTGCCAATTTGATACTGAGTATTACTCTCATGTATTGAATGAGCCTATGTGTTAGATAGGCCTATGCTTCATCCCTGGATTTATCGTTTGACGATGTACTTGGGTTGCAAAGGTCCACTGGTGCAATACTATTACTGAGAGCCATATTCGGAGCTTGGGAGGGTCAAAAGTGAGGGTTGAAAGTATGGGAAGTATGAGAAGACTTGGGAGTGGAAGAGATTCATGACTACCTACATGATACTACAGTAGTGACTTCTTTTTACTAAGGATTTACATACAAATCGAGGTACCATGGGTGTTGACCCTAAGTCAAGCGGGAACCGGAGTATAAAAAGCAAAGGCGGTGTAGAGGGCGGAGGGCGGGGAGGCACTACGCTAGTCCGAAAAGGGTAAGGGGGGGGGGGGGGGTGGCAGCACTAGTCCCCTAAATATATTAGGCTATGAAATTACTGTCGACTTTCATTCCCTTCTTCAGGACTAGGGCCATCGCTTAGCTTTATTTCGCAGGAGTTCCATCTAGTAGCTATTGAGGTACTTTTGCTTGATCCAGGTATTGTACTGTGTCTCCACGACGCTATATAACGGGTGTGATCCTCATCTCCAGATGTACTATTCTCTGGTTAAGTTCTCTCGAAATGCATTGGGACTCTCCCTTTCAATCAACGCTCAGTGCGATTGTTGGAAATCCTTACCATCGATCCGCATGCCAGGGTACTAGAGACAATGGAGCTCAATGCCACAACGACGTGCCGAAAAGCTCTCGTATCAATGGCTCAATTCAACTCGGCCTGTTCGATGGAGGACCGATCATTCTTCCTTCCAAAACAAGTCTTACAGGCGCAGCAAAATTTATGTTGTGTTCAGAGTGCAGGCTCGGTAGCTCCCAAGCTAAACAGTGTGCTCGGAGATGGGCTCAGAATTGGAATGCCACGCTAAGCCAAGCGAATGTCGCATCAAGCACACCGAGCCCAGGGATTGCTGAAAAGGAAATCCCCTACGACATCGGTCAGTCAAGCCATCTCCCGTGGCACCAAACCAGCGCCTTCCAATGCAGCCATACAGCAGCTCCGGCTACCTCGGAGCTCTATACCCGGACAAGAATGCGATATCAAAAAGGCATTATAGTAGACAAATAGAGTTCCAGGTGGAAGGGAAAATCGAGGCTGCAAAGTAACGGTGCTTATACTATTTATTTTTTTCACGTCCAGCTCTTTCCACAATGCTCATCACGCTAGATCAGGAACTTTCCATGCAGATCGAACTTATCCAGGATTCCATTGAATCGTTCATATCTAGTCTGCAGATATCTCTGATTCGCCCATTGTAAATATATTGAAAATAAGGGGTTTCGTTTTACTTCAAGCAAAATTCAAATCGATGTAGTTTGACCTCAAGGCGTCAACCGCACAGAAAAACCTTCATCCAGAAAGAAGGGACTGAATAAACAAACATATCTATAAAACACAGTGTATAGTATAAAGATCTCATTTCTGTATATTTCGAAATAGACGTTGGTTCTTGAGAACGGTTGATTGGCTGTTCTAAGGTTCTCGAGCATATTTCAAGTAATATAAACGATAGCATCTGCCGTAGTGGTAGATTGGAGGTGTGAGTTGCACTCACACACATTTTACATACATACAGAATATTCACATAAATGGATATACAGGGTGTGTCGAAATCAGTTTCTCCACTTTGCACTCATAGAATCTATCTCGAACCCTAGTCCGAAACACTCTTATAATCCGTTTCCGACTTAGGTTGATTTTAAGGAACGAATCGTATTGAAAGGCGTAATCACATGTTATATTGTTTACTCATTTTCTCATAATACTCTTACAGAGGTTCCGACTCCCCTGGAGGCAAGGGAATGAATGCTGTTACATACGTACTTGAGCCACACCACCTTTGCAACGTCTCGTGCGAACGTACATCCGTATTGATTTTTCCCTTTCTAACGATCAATTCAATCTGTTTAGACAACGCATACACAGAAAAGGTGATTAATTGAGTGATCAAATCAAGAAACCCATGAAGGCCTGGATCGTAATACTGTTGCAATTTATTGTGACTGCATTTTTATCTCTATCTAAAAGGCCTTATGCTTGGATGGAAAGATTGTAGTGCTTGTGGTATTGGAATACGGAGAATCATTCAATATTTTATATATACGATTGCTCTCGTTAAATATAGAGAAATCGATGAAACTTGCGTTTATTGACTGATTGTGTAAGACTTTTTGTTAGGGCGCGCCCCTGCGTGGCGGCCCTAACCATGTGTGCGCTGCTATATATACCGGTCCCAGACATGACAAGACGCTAGTCTTGTCATATTAGGTCTTTTGGCCGACACGTACGACCTCGCGTGCCTGGGCGCGTGGTCCTCACACCGCCCCCCGGTCTAAGAGTAGGTTCACAGTCTCTCGACGGCTTTCAAATGAGGCGGCCTGGAGAGCGTTGCCGTATTTGCCACCCTTTGCGTTGATATTCGCTCCCCTTTCTAAGAGCAGGGTGACAATCTTTTGATGGCCTCCGCTTGAAGCGGCATGGAGAGCGTTACTGCAGAAGCTACGGCCGCCGGACGCCCGGGCGGAGCCGCCGCTCTGCGAATTAACATCTGCCCCCTTGTCCAATAGTAGGCTGACAATCTCTTGATGGCCTCCCCCTGAGGCAGCCTGGAGAGCGTTGCCAGAGCCACCGCCGTCCTCGTTGACATCGGCTCCTTTGTCCAAGAGCAAATGAACAATCTCTAGATGGCCACATAATAACGCAGCCCGTAGAGCGTTGCCATGTTTGCCACCTTGCGCGTTGACGTCCGCTTCCATGTCTAAGAGCATTTGAACAATGTCCAGATAACCATGAAACGAGGCAACCTGGAGAGCGTTGCTGTAGCGGTCACCTCGTGCGTCGACGTCCGCTCCCTTGCGAACAAGCTCTCGTGCAGGTGCCACGAGCCCATTGAAGCAAGCATAATAGAGCCTGAAGCCTTGCGGAGGACCACACGTTTGCAAAGTGCAGATCGTCCAACTGACCTTCAAGTAACAAAGCGCGCGGCAACACGTGAATCAGCACTGGAGGATTAATAGACCTGGTGATCAAGTCCATAATTTCTTGGTACTCAGCCATCTCAGCAAGACAGTTGAGTCTGCATGTTTCCCTTCCTCGAAGGGTACGATTTGCCCGTCTCAGCCATTTCGAATTTCTGATGCCTGGAGATCGTGATGCAGTAATCATGACTAGAGGACAGACGCCGAGGGCCTCCTTTAGCCAGAATATTTCTGGAGTGAGCGCAGCTTCGGGTGGAAAAGTGTTCGCAGGGTATACGGATAATAGTAATACAACGAATACTACGGTGGGACCCACTACCACCAGCATCCTAACAAACTCCGAGGCCAAGAATGTCTGAAGCATTTGCGAGTAACGAATCCACATGAAGATTAAGATCGGATTGAGAGCGACAAGGGTGGACTTTTGAAGGACTCCTATCGCTGGGTCCTCGGTCATGACGATTTTAAGGAGTCGCAAAATGACACAGAGAGCCAGCTGCTCTGGATCAAGGGCGATCCTGGAAAGGGCAAGACGATGTTACTGTGCGGAATCATCAATGAGCTGACTGCGGCAACTGCAGAGGATACAACCACGATATCGTTCTTTTTCTGCCAGGCCGCTCTACCTGTAACGCTACGGCGGTTTTACGCGGGGTACTTTCTCTGATCCTCGATCAGCAGCCAGCCCTGATCACACATATACGAAAAGACTACGATAAAGCTGGGAAACAGCTTTTTGAGGGCGTCAATGCGTGGCACGCATTATCAGGGATCTTCACCAGTATCTTGAAAGATCCGCTCTTACAGCGCACTTATCTAATCATTGATGGACTCGACCAATGCGCCCACGGCCTACCCCTACTGCTCGATCTCGTGTCCGAAGATTCATCGGCGAATCCGAACGTCAAATGGATTGTCTCCAGTCGTAACTGGAAAGACATCAAACAGTCTTTTGATACTGCGGATGGAAAAATAAGGATTTGTCTGGAGTTGAACGAAAACTCCATCTCCGAAGCCGTGACCATCTACATTCGCCACAAGGTTCAGATATTGGCAAAGCTGAAGAAATTCGACGAGGAGCTGTTGAGAGAGCACGGGGATCGAAAGAACCGATTGAATTGATCTCTGGGGAGAGAGAAAGAAGAGAGGAGAGAAGGACTATGGAAATAGGATCTTATCTACAAACGGGGGTTGTGGCAAACATCCCTCACAACAGGAACTTCTTGAAGCGGTTCGCTGCCACTTGTTGTCTAACGCACATGGTACTTTCCTTTGGGTGGCATTGGTCTGCGACCAGCCCAAGAAAGGAAAAGCGCGAAACGCCAACAAACTGCTGAATTCCTTTCCAGCAGGGCTGGATCCCCTGTGCGAGCGGATGATGGGACATATTCAGGACTCAGAGAATGCAGAAGATGCAGAGCTTTGCAAACGTATTTTAGCCGTCGTCGCTATTGTGTACCGGCCCATTACTCTTGATGAACTACCAGCCTTGGTCGAAATACCTGATCCTGTCTCCAGAAGAGACCGAGATTTGGCAGATTTGATTGCGGACTGTGGTTCTTTTCTGAACCTCCACGGCCGTACAGTCTCTCTTGTTCACCAATCTGCAAAAGACTTTTTGCTCAAAGATGCATCAAACAAGAAGTTTTCCGTTTTCCCCCAGGTTGTCAAAGCCATACATCAGAAAATCCTTTTCCGCTCGATACAGGCCATATTCGAGACCCTTCGGCGGGATATCTACAACATCAAACATCCTGGATTTCCAATTGAACGAGTCAGAGAGCGTAATCCGGATCCATTGGCAATAGCACGATACTCGTGTGTCTATTGGGTCGACCACCTGAAGGATTGTGATTCGGATCCAAACATCGATCAGAGCCTCCAAGAAGGTGGCGCCGTGGATGTTTTTCTCCGACAGAAATATCTGCACTGGATTGAAGCCTTGAGTCTTCTTAGAAGAATTTCTGATGGCATAGCGGCGATAGCCAAGCTTGGTAGCTTACTCCAGGTAAGCGGTCAGAATTACACCGACGGATTTTAATGGCTAACAAGTAGGTGCTATAGGCCAAAAAAAGCATTTCACAGGCACTTTTGGAGCGAGTCGATGATGCGTCTCGATTTATCCGATACCATAGGGTAGCGACGGAGAGCATCCCCCTTCAAGTATACAGCTCGTCGTTAATATTTAGCCCATTCCAGAGCACAACTAAAATTTGCTATCAAACGGAGAGGCCCGGGTGGCTTGTGAATGAATCTGTGATGGCAGACGATTGGAGTGCATGCCTTCAAACTCTCAAAGGGCACAGCGGGGACGTCAATTCAGTTGCCTGGTCACCGGATGGAAGCCGACTCGCATGAGGGTCAGATGATAAGACCGTCAGGATCTGGGACCCGGTCACTGGCCAGTGCACCTCAATACGTGCTGGTAATTCTCCTGAGGGTATTTAATTTAACAAAGTCGATTTGAATCATCTGCATACTAGTGTTGGCACATTCAATCTTGAAAGTTTTGACCCTATGAAGAACTCCCTTGACCGTTCGGCTCTGCCACACCAAGCAGGCTACGGTTTAAATTATGACGGCACCTGGATAACCTACAAAGGAGAAAACCTTTCATAATTGCCATCAGAGTGTCGGCCGATCATTTTCTCAACATCAACCATATCCTCAAATATGGCAGTGGGCTGTTTTTCAGGTCGTGTCTTGATCTTCAACTTCTCCAATACATCCCCTGCACAACCTTCTCATGCCTCTTTAGCAGAAAGTAGGGCTTTTTCCCATTCAGCTGCTAGGGCAGTGTTTTCCCTGTCGATAGCAAACAGGGATGAATCGTGACCTAGCCTGAATGGGTCTAGTCTGTTCAACTATCATGTTTGCGGTGGGGCTTGACATGGTTTCTCTTTATTAAACATGGAAGCTAATTTCGAATATTGCTATAATACAGGCTTTTAGCTCAGTTCAGAATTCCTTGATCGGGTTGAGCTCTAGGGAGTAGGGTGGTAAATATATCAATTTAATACCGGCCGTAGAAAAAATCTGCCGAATACCCTCTGTGCGATGGGAAGAGGCATTATCTATGGCAAGAACATATTTCGGCTCTGGCCACCTCCCACAGTGATGTAGTAGTTGCCGAATAATCACAAACAGTTATAGAATGGCTCTAGGTCATCCTTCTCGCCACCAGCAATCATGATCTGGCTCCCCACTACAATAGCCAAGCCGTTTTGCTGGGACAAACAGAAGCTTTTTATGACCGCGCTAGTTTACAAATGAATGGACTCTATAAATCGAAGAATTGAGGGCATGAACGCCGTGTATCGTGTTTTTTTTCGTGATGTGTGTAGAATGAACGAACTTCATTTTTCAGATGCAGTACGGATTTGAACCACCCTCGCAGTTGTGACCAGCCATGCATGTAGCACGGGGGTGCCAGACAGATTTGACGCACTGCTCAAGCGCGTCACCATCGCATTGCCATGCGCTCTCCGAGCATACCGCGGAGAATGAAGTAGATTGAGTAGCTGGTGTATCGATAGTCATAGTTGTCGGAGACTCAGTCTGAGTTAGACACTGAACTAAGGGCTCCACGGCAGTAGTTTGAGACGATGTCGAATCGTAAACTGAGATAATAGCCGAGGAGCTATTATCAAAGTCATATATTTTCTCGTCGAGGATTTCCCATGAGATGGCGACGTGGCCAGCGGTACAGGCGTTCCCATCGGACAACTCGTTGAGGACAGTGTAACTGAAATCAAGGCCTGGAGCACCCTCTGCATTCCATATGTCGCTGACAGACGATCCGAGGCCACAGCGCTGGCAGCCGTCTCCGATGAAAAGCTGCAAGTCAGACTGCTGTCCATTGATAGAAACGACGACTCTCCTACCGCAGTACATGGATAGATCCATACCTAGCTGGGTGTTGTTCATCGCAACCACATAGTTGGTGTTTATCTGATCAAGAGACAGCAGGGTCGTGGGGCTGCACATTAACCCCCCCTTGTTCTGGTATTGGAACGAAGTACCGCAGCTTTCCACCTGCTCGATATCGTAATAGTAGGTGCCGAAGCCTTGACCGCTACCAATAATTGAGCGCGCAAATGTGCCGACCGTAAGGAGCAGGCTGACTGCTACCATAGGTTGGAGGCTCATTTTGGATAGAAGACAAAAAAAAAAAATCAGCTTGGCTAGCTCAAATTCAGTCGTTGAGCCGAAGTTGGCGGTTTCTTGTTGTGAAAACAGCTGGCAAAAGTGCAGATTATATTATGTAGCTCTGTATAAAGCACTTTTTAAGGCTCAATCACGGTTCGATTTAGGCTATTGTGGGCCTTTTCTTTCGTTGAGCAATATTACCTTTTGACGCATGATGATGGTGATAAGAGACATATTTTAAGAGAAGATAGAAGTAGATTCAACTTTATTCTTCCAATGTTGTTTTTTCCCTGTCAACTGCTCAAAGGCTTCTAGCCTAGAAGTAATATTCTTATGCTGGATGCTTCTTCTGGTCACCAACCATACCAAGCTTAATTCTTTGATCGGAAGTCCGATTCTAAATGGCTTAGAGGTTCTAAAGTTATTGTTGCCATAAAGATACCATCAGAGGTGATGGCCTTTTTTCTTCTCTTTCCTCTCCTTTTTTCGGGTCTTTTTGGCTGGAAATATTAGGTATGGTGGTGTCCACCAGCCGAAAAATGTCCGCAGGTTACCCGACAATACATAGTCAAAGACTGTGCCGTCACCTGGCCTCACTAACAGCAATGACGCGGAGTTCCATCACCAGAGCCTCGTATATGTGGGAACTGGGTTTCGGCTCTGGCGCCTATGGTGTTGCCAGCGTGAGTTAGCGCATATATCAAGCTCGTCTCATGGCCCTTCTTGATATCGGCATTCTGTATGTATCTAAGATTCCAAATCTTATCGTAGCGTTTGAAGTCTGGTGGGCTTTGTTTGACTTATTCGAGAAAACATTGGAACGCATCTTCTGTTCCTTGTTAGAGGCTTCTACCGGATCTGAAGGCTTTTTGAGAACATATTTAAGTTTCGCACAGGCAAGCAAAACTTTCTCTAAAATGCTCCTTGGCTCTTTCGGTAGACTATTTAACTAGGACAGTTGCGAGGTGGTTAGATATGTAAATTCATTCACCAACTTGACACATAAAGATTGTTCAGGGCAGTGAATTCATAATAAACTGGTCTCTAGCTAGATACTGTTATATTAACCAAATTTTTATCCGTTTGGCATCGCCAATTAGGGACTATATATCAATACCTTTGTAGAAACTCTTAATAAGAATTACTTATATAACAGACGTCCTCAATAACTATCCAAGTTCCTTATTTACATCATAAACTTTACACGGCTATTGAATATCTGAAATTTTCGACTCCTACTTAGGTATATCTCGCTAGTAAAATTGAATTTTCAAAAACCCGCAGAACCTATTACAACAATATCAAATCTGTCGGATTTATACATCTGATTAATATACAAGCAGATAAAACATAAAATAACCATTGTAGTTCTTCAACATAACCAATATATAAAAACATACTCCAACAAAATAACTGTATCGATGACCTTGCTCTTCAAGCCACACTCTCTAGCTGCCAGTAAAAGATAGCAAGACTACATTTCTTGCAGGGCTTAGTTAGAGCTTCGTACATAGTGTTCTTATTTGCTTTCTCTCACTTTCCTCTAATTAGTTTTACCAACATAGGGGATTTATATAATTCGCGTGCCTCATATTTTATTTTTATAGATTATAATTAAAGTCTTTGCAATATCTGTGGAATATTCTCAAGAGATTTGATATTTGATTTGACAAATAAGCCCTACAATCTTTAATATTAGTTCTCTATAACAACTACTTAAATAGGTTGTGTTTGATAATTACCTAAGTAGATCATATATCTATAATATATACTACAATATTTATTTCAAATGTTATTATATAAGTAATAGATTCAATTGTACTTGAAGCTTTTCAATTATTTATAATTGTTTATAATTGTTTATAATTGTTTATAATTGTTTATAATTGTTTATAATTGTTTATAATTGTTTATAATTGTTTATATATTTTATTTTCCCAAGAAGGCTACCACAATCACAGGGGTCGGTTGTCAAAAAGCTGGAAATATATTTCCTAGACTGAAGAATTTCCTCGCTTGTCCTGAAGTCAGTACATATTTTTCCTGCAGACCAATCTCTACTTCGTACTGTCACCTACCCCAAAGTTATCGAATTGCCCCCGTTATATCTCGTCACATTTCAAATCTTCGTTCAAACCTTCGTACATGAAATTAATAGTATGCATCAACGACAATCGTGTTATCAAAGTCCCGGACAGATGATGGTAGGGTAATCAACCACAACACGAATAACATCAACGATTCCCATCTAGCCAGACCAGCCCAGCTTAACGATCAGACGAACGGGTCCAGCAGATTGGGCAACAGCCTTATCATTCTTGCCTTGGTCAGCAGATGTGTAGGCGTGAACAACAGCCCCAGCACCCTGGGTAATGGAAGAGCACTTTCCACCATCGCGGTTGCAAATTTGCATACCGGCGATGTTCATGTTAGCAAGCTCGGCAATAATGCATGAAACATCCCAGCCAGAGAACCCATCGTTCTGGGAGTTGCTCATGTCAAACTCTCCCCAGGTGGAGGCGTACTCGCCGACGTAGTTGACGGGCAGTTCGTCGCCTTCAGCGGCGCCCCATCCACCCTGCGAGTTATTGTCGATGGCGACAAAGATGCTTTGGCCCGGGTTGATGCTGAAGCTGAGAGCTTTGTTGGGACTCCAAAAACCGTTTAGACCACCACTAGGACCATATGAATTCCACACCACCACATACCACGCCTTGGAGTTTTCATTCTCAAAGCGGATCACGTGCTTATACTGACTAGCCTTGTCTTCTCTGATTTCAATGATGTTGCTACCCCAGGGGCTGCCAACGTTGCCGATATAGTCCCAGTCTTGAGAACCGACACGCTTGCCAGTGGTCGAGGAGCCGAATCCATCGATCACATACTCACCGCTAGAGGGGTAGTCGGCCCAGTTGCTGAAGCTTGGAGAGGCCGAGCTGGAGGCAAACGGGACAAGACTCACGGATGAGGTGACATCCTCTTTGTGGGTCGCTACCGTGACTGGAGTGACACTCGAGCCTGGATTCGCGCTGAGTTCGGCATCAGAGGACACGGAAGAGTGCTGCCCGGGCCACTCATTGATCCAGGAAACCATCTGGCCGTTGATGGTAGCGATGACTTCAGTGCCAATGCTACGCTTCTCAGGAGCCTCAGAGACAGTAGGCAGGGTAAGCTGGTCATTACTGAGACCGGGATCAAATACAACTGTCAAATGGGCGTGGCCAGTGTCATAACTGTCGACACAAGCGACAGTCATAAAGAGCACAGCAATCAATATATGCATCGCCTTCTCTTTTTTTCGTGGGAAATTTTTGAGAACAGGTGACTTGGTCGATGTTTTCAAATGGAGATTCAACGGCAATTTATCTGGTAAACACGAAAAATATAGGTAGTTTGTTGAGCAGTAACAGTAATTCACGACACAGACAGCCGTAATATTTCAGGGGTCATATTGTTATATACTATATACAAACGTCCACACCAAACTCTTGGAATTTTCCCAGAGCGTGTTTATTAATACGGTTGCGGAAAGATACATGCGTTGCGTTCCCGGCTTCGAGCACTATGCTTCAGTAAGCTTAAATCACTATGCAATATATGGGTCTGAATTTACTCTGAATTTACTCTGTTAGATTGACGGATACTGATATGTGTGATTGTTGTTCTACTCTATATCTTGCTGTTGCAGTGTTGTTAGATCTTAGGAGTCGTTCCTAGCGTGTTGTAATGCTGGTATCCCGATTATTCTCCATTTGCCATGCAAAGACAAGAGAGAATGGGCTACTACTTGATAAATAGCCATGCCCTTAGTGGCCACATACCACCTATCCGTTTGACATATTCTTTCGACGCCTAGACTAGCATGATTTACCGAATAATGCAAGTCCAAAGACCTTCTATGCATAATGTAACGGATTTGTGTATCAGGTCTTTGGATGACACATCCCTTACTCAATTGCTGCAAGTCAAGAATGTTCTGTGTGTACGTTATATATCGCCGAAAGAAAATTCATGGAGAGAATGCAGAAGAGTTTCGCCTAGAACGCTGGGACAAGGATTTGCCCGAATATACCGAAACATAAGACTATCTACCTTTGAGTGAGAATCCCTGAATCTGTTCAGGTTGTAAGTGGACTTCTTTTTTTTAATCTATCGATGAATCGTTAATTTTGTCTGTTTAGAAACAAGTCTAGTTACTAAAATAGAGGATGAATCCAAATAATTCAAAATATTATCAAGAGCTTTTGAACTTTTCCTTTGATATTATAATACTATATATTATTTTTGTAGAAGGTGTCAAAAAATATATTATATAATAGATCTTAAAATTACAATACTATTGTTAAATAGAACAAACAAATGTGATACTCCTAGGCCTCGACACGACCCGCGGGTTACCCGTCGCGGGGCGGTTCTGAAAGTTGGAACCGCGGCGGGTTTTGTCGAGGTCTAGATACTTCTGTAGATCATCTGAGTATTTGCAAATTTGAGAATATCGACATTCCGGACTTTAAGTTTATTATTGATATTCTCAAACGCTATTGTCTGGCTATATCAATAAAGATTATAGAAAGGCTAACAGAAAGTTTAACAAAGCTTATTAGTCAATTTAATACATCAGTTTAACTGTCTATAAAATTGACAACAGAAAAATCGATTAATCTATTTTCAAGTAAATTTTTTATTGTTAAAAATAAATTCTTTTATATTCAAGTGTTTATGGTAAGGCGCTCCTCTGCGTGGCGGCCCTAACCGTGGTGCGCTACTATATATACCGGTCCCAGGCTGCCAGGCATGACTAGCGTCTTGTCATACTTAATTAGGTCTTTTGGCCGACACGTACGACCTCGCGTGCCTCGGCGCGTGGTCCTCACAATATAGGGAACTATATGTATCGGCTAAAAGACCTAATATTGTTGAATAGGCAAATATTTGCTCAGTATATAAATGCTTCCAATAAACTAAATAAAAAAGAAGTGATAGAATAGTAGATTCAAAGTATGAAAAGATTGTATTGCATGTTTGTTCTCTATCGGAAAATAGACTCTATTTATGTTTCTCAGTGGGAAACTGATAGAATTCATGTAAGGGGTGCGGTTTGGGGCGCGCCTCTCCACGTAGGCCAAATACCACTATAATCCCGCGAACGCGGGATTATCCCAAACTCCGCCTTATATACCAACATACCAGACTATGCGCCCGGGGGCTGCACCTGGGCTACACCCTTAGGCTGCCAACCCCTTACAATTCACTTGAATAGTGAACTCTGACAAGATTTGAATAAGGGCTGGCAGGTAATCACCAGTTGGCAGCCTATATTAGAATAATATGCTGTTATACTACTATGTAATAGTAGAACGTATGCACAGAACTAGCATAATTACACCGCTCCTTTGTCAACAGAAGCATATAGTTTCGTTAATTGAAGCTGCTTCGAGGCTAAATGGATCCTTGAAACCAAATTTCTAAGAATTCCTGCTGAGACACTATATAGTGTAAAATCAGGAAGGAATTTAACATTCTTAATAATAGTTAAATATAAATGAATTTTTCATTTAGAACCAATGAGAAGCTAACGGATTTGAATTGAGTAAAATAGCTTAAGTAATGTATGTTTTACTATATTAGTATAACTGTATAAGAAATATACAAAAAAACAAGGATTTGTATTTCGCTTATATGGATCCTCGCAGCAACATCACAGCCCAGAAGCTTTAGCGCACTACTGAAAGAGCTCTGTACTCTTTCGTTAGAATAGAGACTTGTACCGAATGATCCATTACTATACTGACGCAACAATCAGCCATACTCCGCAGTCCAGTTCCCGGAATGCGCTGTAACAATGATTCGAGGAACGTTTGTTATTCAAATGCAAGCCATTTTCGATATGTACTAACATTAGACACTCTGTGAATCTTCACGGTATAGTCCCGTTACATTCGACATTGTCAATCTGAGAGGTGACATTTGACCACTAAGGACATGGCAAAGACAGGCAATATGTAGATATCAAACTAGCAGCAAGTTGTTAAAAAATGAGGTGTGCATTTGAAAAAAGCAGAGGGCAAAGACAACAGGAACACGTTAACTTTGATCTCAGCAACAATAGTTTGCGGAGAGGATTCTCAGTTAAGCAGAATTCAAAGTTCGCTGTTTTGTTGCTCTCATATCTCAACAGGAGACTCAAAATTGCGATTCTAAATGAAAGCCCCCCCCCCCCAAATTTGACGGATACTATTTCGACCGACATAAATAGCAACACGGTCACCCCCGTCAATGCGATAATGTTTAATCTTCATTTGAGATAGCATGTATTCTGCATCAGAGATAGAACGGCGAATTCAAACCCTCCATGCCGAGAGAAATCATCTCAAACTAACAATCGCCATGTTAGACTCTTACCAAGAACATCTTGAGGCCGTCGAAAGGGTTTGGGTGCGACTGGGGAATCTGTCTACCCGATTTATCAGAGCAAAGCCTTGTTGAGTGTAAAGTTGAATCTACGTCTTGGATTGCAGTCTACAATCCTGAAGTTCCCAATGGACCACGCACCATGTATTCGATTCAAACAGGACTTGTTTCTGTGGAACATCTATTCAACAAAACGGACAAATTATGGAAAAATGAACTGGTTTCAAAGTGAAAGGCTGTATCGGCCATTCTACAAAAGAATTTGAATCCCTCTTTGCCCTTTCCCGATTTAATTTGGGGGACTCTGTAGGTAAATAAATACTCGTAGCTATATCGATACCTGCGACACTTGAATGTGGGTTGTCATTCAGTTACATTTACGTGGCAGCTTTAAACTCAATGATCTCATAAGCTTACAACCCCCCAAAAGCCCAACTCATAGACCTGTTGAGACTCTGGTTGATATGAGTATGTATGTGACACGCAGAACTATGCAGGCTACTTGTTCTAGTGGGAGATCTGTGTGTGGTGGAGAAATTTGGTCTCATTGATCAGTGGTGCACTCCTAGATAATGACCGCAGGGCGTTATATCTATGCCCGGTGTCAAATACAGAATGGGGCCCCTCTCAACTCCAAGATGTACACAATGATATCGAAATAGGGGCTGATTGCACTGCCCATGCCCAAGCCGACTACCACTTCTCCTACCGGCCAATCTGCGCTGTCGGACCGCCATCGCTCTCCTCTCTCTTCACTGCATGATAAATGAAAGAATGCTATTTTCACAGACCAGCCGATATGGAAGGCGATCGCGGGCGTCACTATGGTGCTGAATTTGGCTTCCTGTTGAGACTCACTTTCTCAACTCTAAGTCTGCACGATGAAAAAAACCCTGTATAATTCTCGTCGGGAGAAAAGCATTGGACCCTTGATCGGATTTGACTTCATCATATACAGCGTCTGAGCCTATGTACAGTAAGTCATTTATCGGCACCCAGGCTCAGTCAATCTATAGATACTATAGTATTTACAGAAATTGACCGACCATGTGCTCAGAGATATGATTGGAATCTATTTGGAGAGATAAATTGATGTTCTATTTTTGAATATATATATCTTGATAAATTCGTGCCTATTTTCTATGGTGTTGAAGATCCGCTAATGAACATACACAAACGGGCTTAACAAAGTGATCCTGAAGTCCTTCCCAGAGTTCGCTTTGATGCAAATCTCCACATCATGATCACATTTCAAACTTAGCCTTGATTTAATTCTGGGGTACAGATTCCCTACAACTATCTCATATTGTAGATATATAGCTCTTCATAAAGTACTGGGATACTTCTTGCGTATGCCATCTCGTCGGATTAATTTCAATGCCGCCACGAAGATCTGCAAGACTTAATGGATTTGGACCTGAAGCCGGGTACCCTCGGAACGATAATAAATATTCGAACCCCAAGGCCCGTGGAGATTCTTTTTCACCAGAGCTGACCGGAGCAGTCATCAAAGCAGACAGTAGATCTAGTGGCTGGGTAGTGCCTACGTTGAATCAAGCACTTGAGCGGACCTTTGGTGAACCGTCCTCCGATAGAATGTCCTCCCCTTCAACCGGCACGCATGATAAAGACAAAGTATATCATCCTAATGAGATTGGATCTTTATCCAGTGATCAAGGAAAAAGGGCTGTGGGCTCCTCTGCCATGACTCCAAATGGTAATTTCTCCCGTGGCAACCGCCAGAGCTCTCCAAAAAACTTGGATAGGCGCAGGGGCTCCATAGGCATACCTGAATCAACGCACCCGGACGCTCAACGCGAAAGCGCGGACCTTCTTCAAGACCTCAGAGATATCCAGGGTGTTCTCATGTCCATCAAAAAGATGGTTCGTTACACAGCCCTCCCAGGCATACACAGATTACAATTTGACCTTGAGAAGAGAATGGATTAATTACAAAATTGTGATCAAGATTCATCCTCGCCTCATATAATTGTTTCAGAATGGAATTTGGAAGAACTTAATCAGAGTGCAGTTTTGCTTTACATACATAGTTGCTCGGGTCATTTTAGCAATGATGGGGTCATGCCATGCGGATGCCTTACTATATATTCATGTCTCAAAGCTCAAAATGATTCAAATTAATATTTGGATCAGTCTGTGAGTGGGCACACAGCTTTCACGCTGCAGGATCCATGGTGATCATTATTCTATATACACAGACATGCTGAATTTCAGTCTCATCATCTTTCAGTCTTGAATTCTTTCTCAAAATCAATCTTGTGTCTGCATCACCGCAATCTCGCTCTACTTCTTCCAAATTATTGACTATTGCTCTTGTTAACTACTCGCTCGCGGCGGTCAAGTCTTGTACCACAAACAGTATACTTTGTTACAAATTTTTATACTTATTTGAATAACAGCAGTCAAAAATGACAAAAAAGGAACAGACAAATGATTATTGGTTTATCTTTAATAGCGTCGTTTTAAAAATGTGGTAGTTAAAGTTGCATCCAAGCTCGTTCCGATTATCAAGTTCAGTCAAAAGTGGATCCCTAGCAAAGGAAGGTTCGAGCTCCATACTTCGATAGAAAAGTCTAGCATATATTACTCACTATCCGATTGAAAAATCCCGCGGCGAATGGACCCAAAACAGGAACAATATGAGCCTGGATCCTCAGTTAATCAGAATAAGCCGCTCCCCCCGTTACCATCCCATAATCATTGCGATAGGAATGATCTAGACCAAGAGTCGTTACACAGAGATATTACAAACTGGTTTGAATTACAGATCCCAGAGGCGAGGATTGGATGTCCAGAAAATGATGATATCAATTTTCAGTTGACTTCGGCACGGAGAGGGAAGTGGGTATCTCTGCCTATAGATGTCGAGAAAGGGAAACAGTGGAGAAAAAAACGAATATATGGTCGTCCAGAGTCTGCGCTAGAGACTCCAACATTGAAAGGCTTGGAGGATTGTCCTGATTTAGGGAGCCTACTAGAGCTGGTTGAACTTCACCCGGACCTGCAGCGGGCTTTCGACATGAATGGCCTACCTCTGATACAGCACGCCCTCAAGAGGTCTGTGCCAGAGCAGTGGGAATTTCGCGAGATGAGCATTAACTGCGGCATGCCGCGAACAAAAGAATACTACGAATCATTAGGTTTGATGCCAGATGAATGTACTCATCTGGGCTGGGGTGTTGAATCCTATCTCCAGCACTACGCGGAAGAAATGGCAGTGTGTGCGCACGTGACAGGGTTAATCAGAGAACGATGCGCCGGCAGGACCCGCGCGGAACAAGACGTGCTCGAAGCGATGGGGAGATTAAGCGGCCCACGGTGGAAGTCCGTGCACAGAGCGCTCTGGCGCGTTTGGACGTTTTGCCGGATCTTTGGCTGTGCAAAAGGACGGGAAGAGGATACTCGAGGCCAGCAGCGTTGGTTGTGTGGCTTCGTTGGCGCGAGGGAGTTGGCTAGCGCGACATTCACTCCATCGGACGACAGCAGCGAGATTCTCTGCTTACCCCCTGATCCTTTTGGATACGGAAACGGTTCAGGACTATCTAGGACGGAGGTGCAGGATATGACAGCGATTTGGACCTTCCTAGAGGATCTCTTGCGTACTCACCTTGGCGCTCCCCCTGCGAACTGGGGTTGGCAACCGGAGCACAAAGGTGAGTCAATCTGACTACCCTGACTACCCAGTAGCGAGCGAGCCCAGGTGTGTTCGATTCTAATTTCGGTCAGCTGAGTGGGTTTATTACATCTTGACTCTTGGTCTGGGAGCTGTGAGCTATCTGCTCAGGCACTCGCAACCATTTGAGCGTGCCGCCGAGTTACGCTGGACTTCACGAGCAGCGTATTCGCCAGACAGAACCCGCAGACCCTTTTTAGTTGCGGCCTGCGAGGTACGCCTACGAGACTTTGGGCCTCAGGTTTGAAGTGAGATCGACCATAGGTTGACTTCAGATAGACTTACGTTTGGCGCGTACTTCGTCATTGATATATCAGCAACGGAATCCAGGTGCAAACTGACCCACTGACTCCATCGATGCATTTCTATCATCGAAGTTATGCAAAACGCCGCTTAATTGGCTTGGTTCAAAAGTAGGTCTATTTGGGTGTGTATCCTTGTTGTACGACCCCAGTTCCACATGCGCCACGTTTGGGTAAGGCTCTTGTACGGGGTGGTAAAGGCGGTGATGGTCGTCTCGGCCAGGAGATAGGAGCGAGGTCACTTACCTGCCCTAGCTGCATCGTTTATGCAGAGGCTTCCGAAGCCGATAATCCAATAAGAGCAGGTATGTGCTTGCGAGATACGGGGCGTCTTAGATTCCGTTTCTTTTTTGCGGCCCGTACATTGGGAAATTTTTCTCAAGAATATGGCGAATTGTATTGTAAATGCCAGGTATTAAACCCCTGGTTTATCATAAAATCCACTGGGCTGAGCGGGAGGTTTTTTGTTTTTTTTTTGTTTTTTCTTTCTTTTTTTTTTTTTTTTAAAATTGATTGCAAATTGTGGGCACGGGTCTTAATCTAAGTCCATACTAACTTAGCCACTATCCTCTAGCATATTCTCCGCTTGAACATCTTTTTTCCTGGCACGATGTTTCCGCGTTGGTTGTTTACAGCGCTTTGTGTTTTACTCTTCGGATGTGCGGGAATGAACCCCGAGGAAACCTCGAATGACAGAACTCCGAGATAGCTAGTCAGTTACGAGTTGGGGATAAGGGTTGAAAACTGCCTACCACGCTGGAGAACTGAAATATCTGCGAGTGGATCGCTAAATGTGTGACAGTAAGATCAATCCACTAGATGCAAATTTTTGGAAGCTCAATCACAACTAGTCATAGTAACTGATGCCATGTACCATGGCCGTTGATCCCCAGCTGCCTTCCTTTTTACCCGCCTGAAAATCATCGCATTTTACGATTGTATGGCTTGAATATTCATTCTAAAATCATCTCGCTGTGAAGTTCGACCCTTTACCCCTAGCATTTCTAAAGTTTCAACCTAATCAGATGAAGGCGTGAAGAGGGGGAACACCTTTTCTATTACAGCCGTGTGAATCTCAATTGCATCATTTGCATTTGACAGTGGTTGATATCCATGGGTATGCAGTGGGTGAGGAGTTACTGAGGTGAGGGGAGGGAGCTAGGAAAACTTTAAATGCTTGTCAGAATGAGCAAAAAACCCCATTTTCGCTGGGTGAGCTCTGTTAGTTGCTTCAGTCGGAGATATGTCTCATTTGGGATAGTTTGAGTTGAATAAAGATGAAGACTAGATATGAATATAAATTGATATTCTTATCCAGAATATGGTTCTGTTAGCCCAGGATAGGAGAATGATAATCTCCCGGGCATTACAGACATAAAAAGATGAATAGGATGCGGAATATGTGGCGTGAGTAGGCTTCGCGATAAAATTCATGGCTCAAAGATGGCCAAGAAAATGCTCCTTGAAAAGAGATCCCCACCATCACAAAATATGCTTGTGGCGCTGTCTGAAGTTTCGAAGATCACGCTCACAGGAAACCTTGTGGTCCTTGTTCTTCATCCCAACGTAGTTTTGAGGTGTGCAGAGCGGTTTCTGTTCGGCAAAGAATGCGCTGTAACCACCGTTCAATATGTACATCCCAGGACACGTCAGATTGGGATAGGTATCGATGTTGATAGCGCGGTCTTTCTGACGAACGCGCTTGGCCACCATGGGAGCGCGGTACGCAGAGTACTCACAGTGCAGAACTAGGGCCGTGCGGGTCCTTTGGAACTTGAATAGATCCACGAGAAGGCTCTGTTCATCACTGCAGTGAACAGCGCCATTGATGTGGCCACCGTCGAACTCATATTTGAAACGGCAGTCGATGATGATAATATCGTCGAACTGGCCTGTGAATTTACCATCCATGAGGTCAAGCAGAGTTTGAGTGTTGATGCGGGGCACTGCTTGATCATCGGGGATGAAATAGGGCACCTTGATGCTGGGTGGCTTCTGGGTGTCACCTATATGCTGCATCGATGTCCTTGTCGCTCCATTGATGTTTTGGGCGGCAATGACACCTCCAGAACAACCAAGCCATCCAATCGGCCCGCCAAGTGCTTCGCTTTGAGTGATCAGGGTACCGGATGATTTGGGAATCGAGTCGGGAAGGGCGTGTGGAGATGGCGACCGAAGAGACTGCGTTCCCCGCCCCATGGAGAAACTTTCCGTTGATGTAAAACATCCGTGTGGAAGAGAAGAGTCAGATGTTGCCTTCGTCAAGCCCGAAGAAAATCTGGCTCTGGTGCCAGGTCGAAGCAACGAAGCTTTTCTGTTATGCACTGGTCGGAACCCGCTCGCAATCTGAGAAGATCGACTTTTGCGTTGACCAACATTGGGGCGAGCCTCCTTTTTTCTCTTGTCCGATCGACCGCTACCGGAGGAAGAGAAGGTTATTCCTAGTTCCGCAGTGCCGGTCCAATTCGACATCTTGTAGGTTAGGGGGGACATATCCTAGGTAAGAATGACTGGCGCGGATGGATTGGATTCTAGAAAACCAGAATCGACCATCTTGACCCTATTTATCATATCAGTATCCGACTTCGGGCTGATGTGTCGCTAGCAAATGATGTTTCATTGGCCTGGGTACTAGCGTCCAGCGGACCGGCACTATCTCCCTAATTGGCCGGATGATATTTCGACTAAGAAACCACGCGGGATTAAATCTCTTGGAGTTTTGTTGTTAATGCGAATAACGGCGAGAGACTGGTTATTCTCATGATGACAGTCATGCTCTACCTCTGGCTTGGACGGTCTAGGCCATTGTATTTGTCAATTTCTGATTCCCAAGACACCGTGTTGAAGTCAAGATTACTCCCTGCTGGAACCAAAAATTTTCCGATGAGACAAATAACTTCATGTCTTACTATGAAAATGCGCCCTCTACTCGCCCGGGCGTCTAGTCCGACGGATTGTATGTATCCCGCGAAAGATTACGATATCATTTTTTGAAGGCAAGCTTAAAGCTGATCGATGGCTCCCCACAAGGCCTGCGGATAGTGGGACAGAAGAAGGTTAAGCCAACCAGTCTCAACCCAGTGCGGGAGTTCTGGGAAGCCGAAGAGGTTCTAAAGTTAAGGTTATGGTAACTAAGATGAGGTATAATCAAACCACCTTCCATGCCGAAAATACCTCTGATTCATGCTGGGCAAAGCCACCTGAAAATGGCCATTTCCGCTTGTGGAAGTGGATATCAGGAATAAAAGCCGCAACATCGGACAAAATTCCGGCATTGTTTATACGAGCACGGACTCGCAACCAATTTGGACTTCACGCTATCTATATGGTCTTTTGTAATCTCATCAGAAAATACAATGAATATCCCTCTGAATTGCAACAAATACCATCAGATTTCAGCATTCAACGCCTCACACCTGGGCAAGGCCCACTATTTGAAGCTTAGATGGGATGCATTCTTGTGGAAAACGGACCTGGAAAACATTTCGCAATTTGGATTACACCCAAGGAACGCGATTTTAATTGAATGACAAATTCTTGTAGGCCACTATTACATTGAGAAAAATCAGGATCAAGTGCATTATCCAATACCCGAGGTCATGACCGCATGAGACATCTTTGTCCAACTGAGTCACCTTTCAAAGGAGATCGCGCTATCAGATCACTGTCAATATTTTTGAGCATCCGTGCCAAATGTGGCTCCATGCCATTACCTTTCGAACTACGAGAAGAACCCAAAAAGGGCCCCGACCTGCGACCGTGGTCTTTGGAAATCGAGGAATACAAATAAGATGACCCTTCTTTATCTCCCGAGTATCCCAACTGCATGACCACTATAGACTCATGTCCTCAGCCAGGTTGCTTCTGACGCAATTGAAGGCGATAGAGAAGGGCATCTCTGAGATCTCCGGCATACTCGATGAGGTGGCCCGTGAGATATCATCCGAGACCTGCATAGAACACGACTCTGCGGACAAGCGCATCACGAATAGTCCCCTCGCGTGTCCCAGGTGCAATGGGCTTGGTCAGAAAATGGACAACGGGGTGCTTCAGCGCAAGCCCCAGCGTGCGTTACGAAACCACAAACAAGAAATCGGATGTGCTGTACCGGAATTCCATGAACCCATCTATCTTCTTAACGGGGGAAAAGGATGCGGCAAACGAGAAATCTTCGGATGTTGGGTGGTTTTCATATCATGTGTCGCGTTCGGGCTGTCGTTATGTTTCCAGCATGCCGATCTCCTGAGGAGTTGTTACAACTGCATTTTGAGGTTCATTGATGAGCGCCGTATGCAACTTGAAGGATACCTCCCGACTCAAAAACCTCAGTCCGCTGTGGTAAAGAAGTTGTTTGTAGATTAGATTATAGAGACAACTAATGCATCTTGATCTATCCTTTTTGGTCCCACTGGTAACACCTTAACTTCAGAAAATGATAGTATTTCGATTACCTACAACTACCTAGGCCTTGTCGCGTCGGACTGTCGCAAACACGGTTACTTATATCTTCGCTATATGAACAAGGCTTCCCGTGGTAGATTATACCATTTTTCAAGTCTCGGTGTTAGATTGTACTTGAGGCATGCGACTGTCAAAATACCGTTCTCCCTCAGAAAGCCTTACTCTGACAGAGAGGCAAGAATTAGCGACCCTGAACAAATCAGCCACACGAGGAAGCATAGGCTTGGCCCGCAGCATTGAGGGCCCCGTGGGAGAGAAGGTACCCCTCAGCACACATAAAATAAGAGTAACGAGTGACCATAGACTGTGAATCAAGCCAGGGGGTGATGCTTTCAATGAATGCCTCAGTAGTCGCCTGGTTCACCACACCCGAGGTGTCGGCATTGAGCGCAAATTCTGTAATCCAGACCTCAGCGAGTTCATGCGACCTAGCGAAGTTGATGACATTGTGAATGAAGGATTTGAAAGCGTCGGCCGAGTCGCCGTACCAATGAACAGCCGCGACGGAAATGCCACAGTCAAAACAGAATTCCATAAACTTGTCCAGCCAGTCAAGCCCCATGCCCGTCGAGATAGATGAAGTTACTGCAGGGCTGACTAGCTTCGCTCTATCCTTAAAATACGTGATGTGATTGCGATAATGAGTTGCGGCCACAGAAGGACTCATGTTTGACTGTGATGACATGTCAGGCTCATTGAAACCAAGAAGATAGGTGCTGCCATTGGCAAGGCTACTCTCCGTCAGCTCTACCCAATGATCAAACTCAGTCCCCCAAAGCATAGGGACAAACTCGACTCCAAATGGAAGCTCGTTCAGCTCACTCATGGCCCAATTATAGGCCCATGATATCGTACCAGATCCATGGAGCAGTGGAACAGTTGCAATGTCATTGTAGGCAGCGCCTCGCTTACTAGTACTTCCTCCTTTGACACGAGTCAAGTAAGCCAACAGGCTTACGAATAAGAACGTCACCACCAATATCATGCCTAGAGAGTGAGACTCTGGAAAATATGCTTCAGGCAGATCCTTCTAGCCTTTAAAGCTCGAAATCCATTGAATATTAGACCCGTTGGGGGAAAGAATCTTGATTTGACCTGAATCTCGCAACAACAAAAGTAAACCTGAGTGCTACATTAAGCCTTTCATTATATATTTGGTAATCTGAAGGTACTCACTACACTTTCCGCTATTGCTGCGCCGCTCTATCACATAGCTGCACCATGATGACCCGGTCCAAGAATAGGCTGGGTAACATAAAATGGGATAATCGTTCCTTGCGCTCGCCGCAGATGAAGATTTCTTTTGGAGAGAAGGGTTGGAGAATATGCATATATTGTAGGATCAACTGACCCCAGATCCACATCTTGAAATGTCTGGTATATACTCAAGTATGTTTTCCCGAAAAGTGAATTCAAAGTTCAGCCAGAATAATAATAGGAATTATTTCCAAAACCTCCGAGTAGCAAGCGCAGAAGACCATATGCACAGAGCAAGCTTCTAAGAATAGTTCTCAACCAGCGGCATACAGATCATTTCAGGGGCAACATGCCCCTGCACTAGAAGGGGCTAAGATTTGGAACATGAATTCACATATCTTGCTTCTTCTCTTGTTCCTCTTAATGAATCGTCTCGATCCTCCTCAGGGGTCTTTGGGGTCTCCAATATCCTGGCTAATCTTTGCAAGTGATTGGGAAGTATTTCAGCTATTTGTTAATCTTCTTCAACTCTTGTGAAAGAAGAGTCTGCATTGTGCAATATTGTTATCACTTCTCCTCGAGATTATCGATGTTAGCCGAGCGATTCATAATGTGGCTGTCTTCTTTACTGAATGGGGGGCTATCTTGCGATCTGTAAAATAGTAGTATACGGTTTGATACGGAAGTGCTCGATTTTCGGTAAAAACTAAGTCGGTGATTACTCAGGCAGAAGTTCTAGATATCTCCGCCTCTTGTAGAACAACCCACGGAAAGCTATAGCATGTATGATACAACCATTCCTTAGGCTTTGAGATATGACACAAACCTAACGTGATGAAGTTATGAATTAACGCGATACAATCATAAAGATATTTTGAGTACGCGTATGATACTTAGATATGTATTAACGACAGGTTCGGGTACGGGCCGAGAAAGAAGGCTGAGGGAACCTGATCTCGACTCTTCGTAACCATCCTTTTGCTCTTAACCAAGGGCCACACCCCGAACAGACATTGACCACACAGATTTCGCTTAAGCTGACTTGGATGAATCAATTTTTTTCCCATACATTTTCGGCCAATCTTCCCCCAAGAGCTGAAGAGCGTGGGATGTACCGATATCAAGATCGGAAACTCTGATTCTTGCACGATAGTTATTTCTATGCTGGATATCGCTTATGTCACAATCTCGCAGGCCAATGAACGACCCGAATCTCATACGTTTGGTGTACAGAGTAGTGTCTCTCTCCTCTGGGGTACCAATCCAGGGAGACATCAGAGTTGGATATTGCCAACTTGCATGGGTAGGTGGCCATGTTTGATGAAAGTGGCGGGCGAGCCTGTCAAGTTGACGCGATGTCAAGAGATTAAACGCCAACATTGTTTGTGGAAACTCCGGGTGTAGCCGGCCTGTTGTGACAGAAACTAGCGGAGCCAACGGGGCGTTGAGATGACGGACAAGGCCAAGAAAGGAGTGACGGACGCTCGATTCAGCACCCCGGCCGAGTGTGTTTGGACTAGGCGCGGTCTTTGCCTTGTGCAAACGTGAAACCGAGGATCGATGACACGAACGACAAGGCGTTCGCTTTGCGTGGAGGCATCTCTGAATCTTTCGGCCCGGCATGCTGCATCAGTCGGTCAACATCCTGACGAAAAAATGTGAACTACTTGGGGGTTTATAACAGTAGCTAGATGTAGAATGGCAGAACTGATGGCCGAATATTTTGATACAACATGATTTAAAAGGCCACAAACCGACCAACATCTATGACAGAAATAGATGACCTGTGTTTGGAACTCCGTCTTCGGTATTCCGTCTTGAATTTCCCTAGTTCCACATACAGATTCCTTTTTTACTGGCGTCGGTGGTGAGCGAAATGGACCAAAAGAGAATGTTGCAACTGGGATGATACTTTGAAGCCTTCCCTATCTATCTCCCAAGTCTTCGTAGAACCACTTCCACACATCAGGCTGAACCGTCAGGAGGACTCCAGGGCTCCAGGGCTCGCTCTCTCAATTACTTAAGCACACCGGGATCCCGAGGTCATCCCGGTGAGGGTAGGTACAGCAGTAGGAGCTCACGATTAGTTGGTAGACACTATGGGAGACATCCCCCCCCCACTCTGTTCTGCCGTATCATTGCTAGCACCCGCCAGGTATTGTAGCGGTCCTTGCACGATACGACCTTGGGCAGTCACTAATTTCGGTCGATATTTCCTGCACAAAATGATCAATGCCTGTGTAGGCCTCTCTACCTATCTGGGCTTCCATGCTCTAGTTTGGTAGTCATTTTGTAGATTTTTCCTGCTCTTTTCTCTGCTCATGACCTGTGATCGAAGATTTTACACTTCCGCCGGGATTTACAAAAATACCATGTACAGCACAAAATCAATGCGTCTTTCAAACAGATGAAGATGCAGCCCCCAATGATACTCCGGCCTCCCCGGCTTTGAAGAAGAGTAATCTGGCGACCACCCACATCAGATGAGCCAATAGTCCAATCGGTAGACAGTACCAAATTGAGCAAATCGCCCATTCCTCCAAAGAGAGCAGGCATAACAAATGCCAAGAGAACATTGACCTCGTAGCTAACCACATTTACCGTAATGCGCTGCTCCTTTGGGCGAAATAAAAACCCCGCCTGGGGGATTTCATGATGGGTCTGCATGAAATCGGCCACTGTTGCCCTCCATCGTCTCTCTGCTCCTGATACCAGATTCAGGTGCAGGCCTTGATACATCAGTCGGAGACCGGAAAGCAAAATACCTCCCTGGATCGGCGTGACATGCCCAAACACAATTTGTGATCTTCCCCAACACACACCGGTCAACAGAACAAGCCAGAAGGCAAAGTTTGCCACACGGTGATCGGAGCGTAGTATGGCGGTTGCAGGTAACATCAAAGCCGGTAGTAAATGCCGGTTGATGCCCTGCCGATCTTGTTGATTGAAGCCAAACATCAAGTACAGTGAGAGCGAACCATGCACATAGCACCCTGCCAGTAGCAAACACAGAATGAGAAATCCCATAGAAGGCACAGTTCCCAGATACACGGCCCTTTCGACAGCAAGGAAAATGTTGCCAAGAACTGTGTGAGGCTGGATGAAACGTATCTTCATCCGGCAACAAGGGCAAACCACACCTGACGCATGGCGATCGTCGATGGCTGGGTTTGACTGCAGGTGCGATATCCAAGCTAGCAGACATGACTCATGTGCTTTCAATCCGCACGGACAGGGTGAACTCCAAACGGATGATGGGCATTCCTCTTTCGTATCATCCTGGTAGCATATCCAGCATTCGGTTTGAGTTCCATAATTTGCCATATGCTATGTCAAGGTGGTTCCAAGGGGAAGATGATGCAAGACTCTATGGTATGAAATATAGCTGAGCGAGGAGGTTGAATGTGATCAGCATCAACGAGAAAACTAGTAACGGGGCCTTGATGGAAATAAACGGCGGGATCCTGCCATAGCGGGGCATTGATGAGGAGCAAGGAAGCACACGTAGATTCTTGGCTGGTTAGCAAAACATTGCAGATGGGATCTCACCATCCGCAGGTTACTTCTGATAGAGCGAGCGAGTGACATGCGACATTTGTATTGTTCACATATAGCATAGATAAACACTTGCTCCGAACGCACTGCCAGTCTCGAAAAGCTGGATTACATCAGCATACGAGGACGTCGAGATATGCAAATACCATCACACACTAATGCCAAGACAGATGAGATCCGTTTCGCGTATTTTCGGCTCCCGATCACCCAACGTCCGAAGGCCATGTAGATCAAGACGATGCTGAAACGTCTCGCATTGTCCTTTTTTGGCAATTGGAAGCCCTTAATTCCCTTCATTGCCTGTAGCTGTAAAGCGATTTCATTCCTACTATAAAGCTAGCATAATCACCAGGTCTTCTACGGGGTGTGTATTTATCGAATCCAAGAAATTTACCAATTTCTACTTCTCCAAAAAGAAAAGAGGAATGACTCCATAGTGTAATCCAACTTTGAATACTGCGGCAGATAGCTGTACCTTCCTCCTATTCTCTAATATTGCTCGCTGCTCAAGTGTCATTAGAACGATCGACTTAGACTTTGGATTACATGTTGGTCCCCCAAGACACCTTTTCCTCAGCCTGTCGCACCTTCTATAGGGGAAGGTGTAGGTCCTATTTGAAGAGACCTGTCAATCAATATTTCACCGGATTAAGCCATTCAGAGGCTTTCAAATCATATTCAAGCAATTCAGAGCTTTCTAGCTCGTCGTCTACATCGATGGGGGTATGTACACATTGTAAGCGCTAAGCGCTAGGTTGAGAGGACTCTCGAAAGAGTGGTCGGAGAATGACACATTGCCGAAAGACCCCGAAGGGTATGTAAATGCACAGCGGTCAATGAAGAGATCCAGAACAGATTACTGCATACAGAAATAGGTTGGTTGGCTAGTAGAATGATCATAGGTCCAAACATGTTTCGGATCACAGCGCTCGAAATGGGAGCAGCAGGGCAGCCAAACTAGGACCACTCGGCTTTAGGTATCCGTCCATTGCCAAAAGAACCAAAGGTCCTATCGCATAACCAACATGTGGCCAATCTTAGCTGAGGGGCCCCTTCGATACAGCAGTCTTTCAAAGGCTAACACGAGGCTTGCCAAAATACTGTTCCCAAATCCTGACAGCAGGACGGACAACTGCTTTTGAAGCCTCCAAAATGCAATTTTGATCCATAACCGTGTGGAAGGGACACCAACGCCAGAAGGTCGTTTATGGAGCTCGGCTACAACAAATATGGACTCTCCCTATTCCATATCCATTGAAGACAAAAGAACTTGCTCAACCAATCTATCTCATGCACAGCCCACGGAGAGCAAAACATGTACTTCGTCCTTGCTTTCTTCTTGTGCGTAGCACAGCTCACCAGTGCAGCTTGCAATCACACCTTGGCCAACATCAATGTAACTGAAATTGCTTCCCGTGATACTCAGATGTTTCGATCCGTGGCCTACTTTGTGAACACAGTATGTCTGTTCTTGACACGCCACGACACGGTCACATAAGCTAAGCAATCACATCCAGGGCATTTACCGTCGTAACTTTCAGCCTCAAGACATCCCGGCTGAGCGACTCACTCATATTCTCTACGCGTTTGCGGATGTCCAGGCCTCCGGTGAGGTGGTCCTGTCTGACAGCTGGTCGGACGTGGACAAGCACTACTCCACTGATTCATGGTCCGATACCGGAAACAACGTCTATGGTTGCATCAAACAGCTTTTTCTACTCAAGCAGAAAAACCGCAAGCTCAAGGTTCTTCTGTCGATCGGAGGATGGAGCTTCTCTTCCAACCTCCGAACAGCCTTTCAGACCGAGACGGGACGCCAGAAAATCGCTGACAGCTCCGTCGAAATGTTGAAAAACCTCGGTCTTGACGGTATTGATGTTGATTTTGAAGTGTGCATATTATCTTGCTTCTCGGTATATGACGCTGACATCAGATAGTACCCTAAAAATGACAAGGAAGCGAGCCAATTTGTTGACACCCTCGGCCGTCTTCGCGAGGTAAAATTTTGATGTTTGCTTTTTTTGCCGACTCTGCTGATTCGAACCACTCCAGGCGCTTGATTCGTACAGCCGAGCCAACGCTGGCGGCCATCATTTCTTGATCACTGCTGCATCCCCGGCTGGTCCGTATTGTTTCTCTTTCGCAGCCAAACGGAAATAGCTAATTCAAGTTCTAGGTCCCGCAAATTACGAGAGGGAGCATCTCGCTCAGATGGACCGGTACCTTGATTTCTGGAATCTGATGGCCTACGATTACGCTGGAAGCTGGGACACCGTTGCTGGCCACCACGCCAACCTTCACCCTTCCAATAGCAACCCAGGAAGCACCCCCTTCAACACAGACCAAGCGATCGAGTACTATACGTCGCATGGAGTGTCATCGAATAAGATTGTTATGGGTATGCCTCTGTACGGTAGGGCTTTCACCGACACCACTGGCCCCGGTGAATCCTACACTGGCATTGGTGGTGGTAGTTGGGAAGATGGTGTGTGGGACTATAAGGCACTACCCCGGCCCGACTGTACCGTGACAAATCTGGACCAGGAAGTTGCCAGCTACTGTTACAACTCAAAATCGCGCTTGTTGATCAGTTATGATACCCCCGAGATTGCACGCAAGAAAGGGGAGTACATCAAGTCCAAGGGCCTTGGTGGAGGTATGTGGTGGGAGCTCAGCGGCGATAAATCGGGTAATGACAGTCTGATTGCTACGGTATGTCTGGTTCATATAGGATATATGATCATATAACTGACGTGAGAGTTGTGCAGGTTGTAGACTCCTTTGGGGGCACTGACGCTTTAGACGGCAGCAGGAATCATCTGAGTTATCCAGCCTCTCAGTATGACAATCTGAAGGCGGATTTCTCATGCTGACGTGAAGGTCTATGTCATAGGCAGTCACCCTATGTCCACATGGGAAATCGGAGGTATTGCCTTAGGAGAATCGCCAACAGTACTTGTGATATGACTGAACGCTGGCCATCAACTTATGTCGCTGTAATGCTCGTCATTAGAAGGCCTCGGCATTCTGAGATGTGTCGGTCTGCGGTGTTCAGAATAAAAGGCACGATATTCTTGGATATTACCACGAACGTCAGCTTTGACTTTTCCTTATGAGGAATATATTACTCTTTGAAATTGGTATCATAAATCACACTGTTCCTTCCTCCCTTTATGTAATTGGGAAGATCAAGGTCAGACATCCAGGCAACTGCGTGGGAATGCAAAGGACCCTCCGCTTAGATGCTGTAGACTCCAGGAGCTTGATGGGAGCCAAAGCAAACACACATGATCTGGAATGACGAAGTATGCAAGGGAACTCTTTTTGCAGGGCATCTCAAAAAGACACAAGTAGAAATAACGAAAATGCATTGACTATACGTAATTCAAAAGAGATTAGAGCCGCGCTGAAAACATATGATAGTCTCGAGGCTCACAGAGCCACAGCATTGGTGCTCAAAGACTTCAGGACAACACGGGTATGTTGTGGACAGCGGAACGGCACAAAGTAAGCTTCAAGTATCCCGAGGTGATTCATAGCAATACTTACAACTTTCAAGAAAACATGATCATATAGCTCCGGGATACAGCAAAAGATTTTGCACGCCAAACTTGGAGCGCTTTTATTCTCAAGTTTCAGGGTACGGACAGTTTTGGAAACCAACCAGCCTGGCCTCGTGAATTTAAAGATTCTCTAAGCAACCATCCAAGTATAACGAGACTAGGCGCTTGGGTAGCACAACCTATGCACTGCAAATTATTGTAGGTGTATTCAAATCAACAGTATATGCATGGCAAGAACTAGGACATGACAAGTTTATGCTGTCAGAATGGAAGAATCGTGCATCTGCATTACAGCACCATCTCTCCGTGTGCTGATCCCCTTGGATTTACCATACGTCAGTTTTGTTGCCTTTGAATAGCCGATGAAAGGACATATATCCAAGTCAGTACCATCATACATATTACATTATCATGTCGCACGGAAGAACACCTTGTGGTTTCTCAGGTGTGATTTTGCTATTCTGCATACAACTATAGCCTATTCGAGTTACCTCGCTCAGTTTCCCCCTTGTCCACGTCTCTTTCTCGAGATTCTATCTTCGATCCAATACTCTACCCGGGTTTATGATCCCAGAGTGACCCTTATATGGCACAAACATGTCAAAAGCTTCCCTCGATCTGGCTGCCAAGAGGCTGCGCGGTTGCACTGGCAAGAATCATGTCAGCGCTGAAGTGAGTTCTGAAACTGATCTGGCGGGGGCTGTCAGGAATTGACTCCCATTAGGATATCCACCCCAAAGGACAACAAGCTTCACGCTTCGGCTTCGACGTCGAAAAACAGATACCAACATGTCGCAAGGCCACCCCATCAGGCTTGTCAGAGAATGACAGCGAGGTCCTGAGCAAGGTCAAGCGCAGGGCCTACCAGCTGGATTATGCTCTATTTAACTTTTGCGGAATCCACTTTGGCTGGGGCAGTGTCATTGGACTCGTCCCACTGTAGGTCTTTTTATCGTTCCTTACATCCGGGAGACCAATGCTAACTATGAATGGGCTTCAGGATCGGTGATGCTAGCGATACTGCACTCGCGATCATGGTCGTGAGATCCTGTGGAGAAATTGACGGCGGACTTCCTGCAGACCTACGCCTGAAGATGATGGGCAACGTGATACTCGACCTCCTCATTGGACTTTGTCCACTCGTTGGCGATCTTGCTGATGCAATATACAAAGCCAACATCAGGAATGCGCACATTCTTGAAACCTACCTGTGTGGAAAGGATGCCGAGGGCGCCTCAAATCAGAGCGAACGACTGGAGCAATCGGCTGAAGTCGATCACAGTCTGTGCGATGCATTTGTCAGACAAGGCAGGGAGGATGTGGGAGATAAGCCTCTGGCAGGCAAAGATGTACGACTATCTAGTCTTGGGGCAATACGCAACGCAGATCCCGAGGCTTCCACTAGAATAGAACCCGCCTAAAATTCTAGAAGAGACCATTCTTTTTGGCAGGTGCTGGGTGGGTCCGATAACCCTGAAGAGGATCTGTTGGCCAGCAGCGGTCCTGGCAAGATTAGTCCATTTACTCCTACCATGCAAGCCAGTCATCATTGTCCTCGCCGACGCTCATCGGGCTGAGGCCATCCGCTCCCGGAGCTATGTTGAGAGGCTCAGTTCTGTTCTGTCTAGTGGGCAACTGTGGGTTTGTTACCGCCTCGGAGGTTGTCTCAACACACAGCAAAAACTTGACAACAAAAACATATCAGGAACAATATCTCATGCGGTGCTGACTAGAAATGTAGTCTTGGTTGTTATACTCACAATATACTATTATATCCCACGTCGCGAAGACCCAGAGTAATCAGATTAGAAAGCAAGCATAAACCACATTTGGCATACGCAAGCCTTTCATACTTCATGTGTAAGATACTTCATGTGTAAGAGATAGATACTGCAGCACTTATGGAGTCAGCCGTCCCTGTCTAAACCTGAGCGCCAATCAGGTTCAAGGTCGCCTACAAATTCCAACTAGATGGGCCAATTCGGGAAGACAGAGAGCATAACCATTCCGTAAATACTGATTTCATTCATTGTTCTCATAGCCGGATGTTCTCTCCAATGGTTCTGCTGGGGCCGGGGTCTTCCCGGTACAAGCTCTCACGCATGCGCTCAATCCTTCCCATGAGAATATGTCCATTTCATCAAGATGATCAAGATATGGAGTCGGCTGTCTAGTAGCTTTGCCCTGCTCAGCTCTGCACATTGATGAGGCCTAATCTCTGTCACAATCCTCCGAAAAGCGGATTTGTGAAAGCATGCTCTGGGTGGTACTGATTTGGGAGCTGAGACCAGGTTGACAATGTTCACAGCTCGACTCCGCCAGAGGTGCTCTCCCAATCCTGCATACTTTCCGGGAAAGAATGGCAAGAAACAGGTGGTATTTTAGGGAAGAGACCCATGCATATTGCTTGACTCATGGTTAGTTAGTGCTATATATCAAGCCAGTAGGGTTCCTACCTATCGTGGCATCATTACCCTCTGACTTTCCGTACAGCGGACTGTTGCTTTATTAGTAATGTAGCCAGCGGTGAACAGGGTGATATCGAGGAGAAAGGGTGAACCAGAATCATTGTGATGGTACAAATGCCTCTTTATCCATCGGTAGAGAGGGGCAAGAAAATGCGGAGTATCACTTACCAGCCACATCCCGGACAGAAAAAGCGCTTCATGGGGGCACCTGAATGTGTTGAGGTCTGCACATACTCACTGGGTTGCATGTGTTGTGTAGGGAGTTCGCCCCACCCCAAAATAGTAGAGAGCTCGCAGCCTCTTAGCTTCTCTCTCTCTCCCTTCTTCTTTCCCTCACAGTCAATTCTCGGTTCAGTCTCTTTTCTCTCGCCGTGCCTTCTCAACAGCATGTCCGCGTTCACGGTGAATTGGACACGTTCTTGGGGAACAAAGGTGATGTACATGCCATCTAGGATTGCAAATTCATTGATTAGTGCCGGTCCAAAGCATGTTAAGTGAACGGGGAGTGACGTACAACCGCCTCCTTGTTTGACACACTCTGAGCAATGGCAAGCTATTGTTTTCTCTGTGTGGATGTCAAGACCAGTGAGTGTGATGGTGAATGCCTTACAATTGCAGGACCCCGGGGATGACATGTTCTTGTTGGGTAGTGGTGTTCGGGCGAAGCTCAGTAGAGATGTAAGACGGTGTGCTGTGGAAAACAAAGCTATAGAGCTTCGGGGTCCAATAAATTTATACGGCCCTGGAAGATAGCGGTCACGGTATGGTATGCTCATCGAAAGCCGCTCACAATTCATAACTGTTAAGAAATACGTGAAATCTGAATTCCAGATTGTGGTGCGTGAAATTTCAATACAGCCAACAAGCCTATGTGGGTGGAATGATGATAGCTCTAGCAAATAACCCCATCCGGTTGCGTCCGCGGGCTGGAAGAACAGGACCCGGGTACGGCAACTATATGGGATAGCACTTGTTACACTAATATCATCAAAACATTTATGGTAAGACCTCTGTCTTTACACGGCGTTGCACAACCATGGTCCACAGCGAACCAATTATTCTGGTGCAAAACTCCATAATCTTCGTAGATATGTACATACATCTAAGCATAATTATAAGTTAAAGTTTCTACGCTTCTCACTCTCTACTGCGCGCAGGCATTACTCTTTCTACCTTCACAACTCTCTAGGCTATTTTGCTCGCTGGTTAATCGAAATCTGTAACTAGTGATCAATATGTTATGGACATGTTGTAACGTTGCCGTACCGTATCGAATATGTCTAGTTCTAGAGCCCTGTGTTATGTGCCTTTCAGAGTCAGAGCCATTGCCCATATGGGAAAGCCTGGCTTTTCCGTATGTAAAGACAACCATAAACGCTAGATTCTATGGCCGAAGTCAACGACCTAGCGCCAAGCGTACTCGCCCAGCTAAAGATTCTAGGCTGGCTAAAAATTATTGAGGACAATAGTGATATTGAGTTGGAATATGGGTAGATACATAAATCTTTTTACCCACAGGAGGTTTTTTTCCCCCGAATACGTAGTTGTGAACCATAGCCGGATCACAGGGCTACCACGGAATCCAAAGTATGGAAGGATGGCAAGATTTTCCACAGTGAAACATGCCCTGAGCTGAGGGTAATTTTTGATTAAATAGGAGTAAATGTATAACCCTGGCCCCAATTATATCACGAGATACTTGCGCCATCATGTCCCCCCCCCCCCCCCCCCCCCCCCCCCCCCCCCCCCCCCCCTCTGACGAATCTTCGTAAGCTTTTCCACAACAGGCAGTGAGGGACAGTTCAACTCCTTTTTTCCTACATATATATATATATAGTAACGAGCCATCTGCTCAAATCTTGTTAGTCAATCAAGGGATATATCCTGTTTTAATACCACGTGCTATATGACTCTATGCGGGTGGGTAATTGGCTATTGAATTTGTGGCCAGAGGGAGTATTCAGTCGATTATATGCAACAACTTTAGAATCTGGCGCTCTTTTTTCCACACACGCGGTGCCTAATTTGAATGGGTAGGCATCTTCGGGTAAAATGAGAAAAAGTGCTTCCTAGGCTGCTCATACTGTTCTGGGGGCTCCGTGCATTTTACGGGTAGGAATTGGGACCTCTGGATTCACTGTCAAACTCTCTATAACAGGCCGGGTTGATTTTCAATCATCGTATGTGGTGAAAAATGGCGGCTCAAGGACCTCTGGCAGTAGACATACGATCCCTTGACGGATTTGGTGTAACATAGATGAACATTGAGCTACACCGTCACCACATAGATTGAGATGAATAGATCCCGGTGAATAATCGACGGTCGGATCGGATAGTAGGTCCATGCAGTAATTACCTTGCCTCTCAGGAGCTGAATCGACTGATCATGATTACATCAATGCCGAGGCGGGTTATGATTTACAGTCGGCTGTATCGTTTCGTTCTCGCTTTCTTTTTGTCAGCAGACGCCTCGTTGCTTGTTTTGGCTCTTTGAGTAGTCTAGGAGGAAGGCAAACTGATATATATTTTCTATTATTATATGTTTTCTATTAAGATCCCACACAAAACAACAATACCAATCTATAACCTTAGAAAATAACAATCCAATTTGAACGCAAGATGTTAGGAATTGACTTTTTGATCAGGCTCACATATATAACATAGCCAAATGTTCACTCAAAAAGGTTTGATTTCCTAGGAAGCCAGCTTAACTCATATCATATTGTCTGAGGTAGCAAAGTAGATGGCAAAAAGAAGAACATGGCCCCAGCAATAACAGCAAACCACTATGGCCTTCTGGGCTTGAAGCGGAATGCGAGCTCACGCGAGATCAAAAGCGCCTTCCGAAAGTTAAGTAAGCAAGGGACGATCCCTGCAGAGATGAGGAGATATTAATTTGCAGGCCTGAAATATCACCCCGACAAAAACCCGAATGAGCAAACAGAATCGACAAAACAGTTTGTTGCTATCCGCGACGCATCCGAGGTTTTATTGGATCCCGTCAAGCGGAAAGAGTATGATGAGGGTCTCAGGCGCCGCGGCGCGGCGCCTGTTCAGCATGAGCATCCGCCCCGGCCCGCCAGGGGCGGAACTCATGCGGATGGGTCTACCAGTAATAAGAGCTCAGGTTTCGCTTCAACCCATAATACAGACTCAACCTTTCGCAATAGAGGGTTCACTGGCCCTGACGAAGCCCAGCAGTCAGGTTCGGCTCATAACCCACAAAAGGCGTGGAATAAACGTCCTAGCTCAGGATTCGCTTCAACCCATAATACAGACTCAACCTCTCGCAAAAGAGGGTTCGCTGGCCCTGACGAAGCCCAGCAGTCAGGTTCGGCTCATAACCCACAAAAGGCGTGGAATAAACGTCCTAGCTCAATGAGCGGTAGAGCGTCCGATATGCCACGGGCAGGCAGAGATAAGACTTTCGCTTTCACCAATACCACGCGCATAAACAAATCACACGGTGAAGGCAGGTCAAAGTTCTCGCAGCAACAAACGAACCCGCAATCAGCGTCGTCTTTCTACAATCCAGGTTTGGATAAGCCACACAGAGCATCTCGCAGGACAAGGTTCTCTACCCCGGGTGGGACGTATTCAGCTAAGCAGTCAACTAGCAAACAATCAACTCCATTCTCAAGAGAAAATACAGGAGGTGAGAGAGATGACCATTCTGCCACGGCGGATCATAATGTCTCATTTGCGAGCTCGGCCGCATTTTGGCTGTCCGTAGATTGGACCTGGGTCTTATGGGGCAGCCAAGCAATGTACTGGGCTAGCAACGCTTCGGAGAAGTCACGACCGCGCGGCCCATTGCGCGGAAGAGACAACAGCAGATGTTCAGAAACCTCGGCTCACGGAAGATCATATTGGAAGTCATACCTAAAACGAAAAGTCTCTATGCGTCATCCCACCCTACCCCAATACAGCACTACACATTCAGGACTCCGAAGAAGAATGGGAAGACGCCAGAATTGAGTTCCTAGTGATTCGAGTTGCAGTAAGTCCGATCAAACCCCCCATAGGCGATCACCATTGGATTCATCCAAAATGACTGCAAAAAGTCGAGTAAAAGAACATCGAGCCTCTATCCCTGATACATACCATTGACGCATTGCACCGTGGAGGGATAAATTGAAGTCAGTGGTATCCAAATACCCCCTCAAAGGGCATAGCACATTCCCTCGTTTAAAACGCAAATCGCGCATGTCGTTGGTCATATTTGAAGGAGATGATGGAATCGCTCCATGGCACACACCCTCTCTTCTGGTATATTTTCGAGTTTCGAATGCCGGCGTGAACCCTGCCAGACCAAGGATTCTATCTTCTACCTGGTAATCTCTAAGTCTGAAAGAAATGCGTTGTAAAATTCACCTCCAATCATGTCTTGTGTACCTGTTCTTTCGCACTTTACTGAAGACCATTTCATAAGTACGAGTAGAATTCCAAGACAGGTTTAGGCACTGTCGTTGTATACTGTAATACTTTCGCAGGTATGTTATATATATATTTTTAATATCTATATATACTTAAGTAGTCAACACTGTAGAATAACCTTCAGTCCACGCCCAACCTCACATTCAACGGGCGGATTTCATGGACAAGAGTGGATAATATCCTTGATTTGTAACCATGTGCTTGCCAATCCAACGGCCCGCCGCCTATGCTAGACATTGCTAAATTCCAAGAGAATAGTATCTCTAGCTGTCTTGAGATCTAAATACAGACATTCGTAGTAATGTACCGAAATTGAAGTATTTGAAATTGAAGTATTTGCATTGTATCAACGCAGCTCACCGCTGTGTCCAGCGTATTTTGATGCATACGCTCGGTGCATCGAGAATTTCAAGTAGAGTGAATTCGAAACAAGGGGGTGTACCGCAACGAAAGTACCCCCGTGCGAACCGAATCCGCAATATGCATGTCTTTCGACGGTAAACAGACCAAACGGTAGTGCATATAGATCGATCCCAATCTACTGGTGTCTGTTGCACAATCATGTCACAAGGTTAAAATCAACGGGCCAACCTTTGAGAGGGCCAACCCTTGAGGAGTGTATCTCGAACATCTAGCATCGTATTCCCCAATCTGTTCTCGCCACATTTGGCTTCCATCAAAACACACAGCGATGCTGTACTTTTTCATAGGGTCATTTCAGGAACTTACGGCAATGCCGCTGCCTGAGTAGCCTCAAGCTCAGAGGAACCATCAGATCCAAATTTTGAAATTTCGAAATTGCGGTGTCGGTTTCATCAACTATCCAATTTTATGCTGTTCGTCGCCATAACAAGATCAAGGGGAATACTGTCAATCCAAATAAAGTAGAGATTCTGACTTTTCTTTGATTTAAGTAACCGGCACTCGTCGCTGAAGACGCATCATTCGGACGAAGAGAAGATAAAAGACAGTATGCAGCTTCATACCGTTCTTCTTACTGCCATTGGCGCAAGTATTGCCCTTGGGCAACAATTCGCGATCCAGAAAGACTCATCGACTGAAAAATGGATGATCCAGGCCCATGATGTTCATGCCTGCAATGGCACATCAGAACTATTCTGTAGGTTCTCATATTCTGACATCCACTTTCAGGGCGCAATTCTTACCGGGTTGTCTCATTTAGCTAAGCCAGAAAAGACATTTGTCACTGTGTTGAAAATTTGCACATCCGCGTGGGTCACTTATGAGTGGAATGCCGAAACAAACAGGCAGACTATAGTCTTCGTCAACTGGGGTGGGCAAGGTGCAATTGGCTCTGTTCTAGGCAGGACTCTTGGAACCATTGACGCTACGAACCTAGAAAGCCTGCCGGCTGCTTCGACACATGCAACATCAGAATCGGTGATGGGGACCTCTGGGGTCGCCTCTGTGACTTCTTCGCTGGCCCAGACCACTGTCCCATCTTCCGGTAACTCTACAAGTTCTAGCAGTAACCCGCAGCCGGCCACCTCCAGCCTAGCCTCTACCGCAGAGCCAGATTCTGCCACGCCTACCATCACCAGTTTAGCAAGTGAGTCAACCTCCGCGGACAGTACTGACAGCTGTGGAATTCAAAAACGCATGAGGATATGGAGAGATGACCAGTAGCCGAACAGAAGCGAGTGAGCTTGATGGGTCTTGAGGCTGAACAACAAGTCCCCTCGCAATCATCAAATCCAAAGCGTACATGATAGGTGACAGAGCGCAAGGTTTCAAGAGCCTATCAACCACATAGTGTTTTTTTCTGAATTTTGGGTTTAGTTGCAAATTGAAACATGATGTTTGATTTGCCAATGCGAGACTCGCATTATTGTTGACTCATCAATGCTTTTGCTATATTACCCCGCGCAATGTTTGAGGTAGCCATCCCAGTAAATCGGACGATTAGTTATTTCTGGTTCAAACAGCCATAAGCATTGTCTGGGTCGGTATTCGGCCATATGGATACGTCCAATTTCATATTCAGCTAGAGTGTTTAACGTGGCAGTCTATTCATAAATCGCTGGAATTCACTATCCACGCAGAGGAATAAAATCGTATTATATATATCCGAGGATCACATCGCTCCCTTCTTTTTGATCATCTTCTATAAAAAGGCTTCTCCGTCGACTTCACTTCTCAATCAGGAGGACTGGGTAAACTGCCAGTAGAGGATTTTCTATCAGGCCTTTTATACGTGTGTAATCTACTGCACGGGAATAACAGATCCTCCCTGATAAGTCCCACAACTCTCTCCAAGCGGTATCGTTTCATCCATGATATCCTACATAAGTAGCAGTTTCTTTCCGGAACACATTACGGCTAGACAGAATTGAGACACTGACTATGATGAGATTGTACTGTACCAGTGGTGCTATGATGGGAGGCACACGGTATATCAACTTTGGTTCATTCATATATCATCTAAGTTTGAATTTTGCCGTTTATCAGTCGCCATAAGAAGTGTTCAATCGACAGAATTTGGCTCTCGATGAGATAAGCAGTTCCAATGCTGCCGATCACATCCGCGAGACCCTCACTCATATGGAATCTTTTTGGAGCGAGTCTTGACTTGCCCATTAGAAAATGACAATATACTGCATCTTCCCCCTCGCGTTGATAAAGTGAGGCAGCAGTGAAGGAAGAAGACGATAGATCTTGGAGCACCATCATGTTGTCACAGTAAAGAAATGGCGCGCAGTATGTTCTGGCAGGCGATGCTTTGCTGAAGGAGGTCCTTATACACGTTTTTCTTGTGCTTCAATTTATCGTTTGATGGCAGTGGGGTGGGCATGGTGGAAATAACCCGCGTTTTTGTTTTCTCATAGTGAACTTGCATATCACTGGGACCTTTCCGGTCCTCGTCCTTGATGGCTCCATATTGAGGTACGAATTGCTCGTCTGATGATGAAAACATTCGGATCTTGTGGGTCGCACGGTCTCGAACAAAAAGAAATGCATCTTGATCGCATAGAACCCCTATCTCGTGGGCTTTTTTCATCAGTCCATCCAGTCGCTTTTTGAATGTGATCCGTCTGTCTCTGGGATTTAGGATTTTGATGATCTTGCGAGCTACCTTCCCCATTTTTGATTATATCTACCTCCCAGTACCGTGGAGAGTGGGCTGTATATGTCACTGCGTTGCAGGCTTCGATTGATATGAGTGTCCAAATTGTAAAGAATCTATTTTGGGATCACAGGCTCCATCTGGTCTATGGATAGCAATACCAAAGATGTCATTTGTTACTATTTCAGAAAATTCGTTTCCCGTCACTGGAACGTAAACTGCAAATATTCCGTGGAAGTCGTCGTCCGATAAATTGGGTGGCTACCACACGCAAAGATAATACCGCTCACATGACTTTAGATAGGCCGACGGAGTGGTAGTTGGTCGCATACAACAAGTGCTACAGAAAAAACCATCCTTCGATTTGTTTCGAAAACCTCAGTTGAACCGCCATTTGTCACTCTTGGTAGGTCAGAAACCGCATTCTTCCGACAATAACGATGGCCATAATCACTTGTAGCTATAGCTGAGCTTTACTGCAACATACATGAAATCGTAGTTCACCTCACAACATTCACTTTCTGCGCCCAGCAATGAGTTCCCGTAAATACAGATGACATCTATCGAGCTTTCTACATATCCATAGCCAATCATGAGTCTATTTTTAGAGTGACATAATGATATGTATGGTATCTTTGGTCTTGACATCTAGCTGATTTCGAATACATAGTGGCAGAATCCTGCACTTTCTTTGACCGGTATTCCATTTCAGGCTTTCTTAGTTCGATAATCCTAGAAATCGCCCAATGAATCAAATAGTGCGACTTCAGAAATTCCCCCCATTTCTACAAGCATCTCGGAGAAAAGAAGCCCGAACTGATAAAAATTGTACGAAATTGTATCATGCGTATCAATTTTGAGGTAGGGTAGGTGATAGAATACTGATCTACAGGGACAAAGATGTGAATGAAGATCGTATTCATCAACAAGGACGGGGGAAGGCAGGAGAGAGAGAGGAGAGACAATCGTCGATCTACTCTATCTAGCAAACACGCCCTGTCATCCCATACAGGTCGCTGGACAAGCAGATCCCGACAGTAGGTTATCGATGCTGGTCCTTAAACCCCGTGGGCCAAAGCCGTAATCTCGTCTTGAATTAAAGTTTCCGGATGAGCGTTTATTGCCTGAAATAGATTCCCGGGAGCCCACGCGGTCTCTGTTTGGTCTCGGTTTCTCTGCAAGGAAGATAATCAAGCTTTTGTATGACATTCTCTAGAGTAAAATGTCAACCCAAGGGTTTGTCTCTATTTTTAACTGTAGTCAATTTTGAAGTACATTTCCAGGGTGGTTTCAAAACCACTATGGTCCAAAAACCGCCAAATCGAGTGGTTCTGGAACCTCGGTGGTTTTAAATCTACCTATAAGCGGGAATGAAAACCAAGGTAGTCCCAGAACCACGGTGGTTCCCGAACTGCTCAGTTTGACGGTTCTAAGACCACAGTGGTTTTGAAACTATTATTTAAGTACCTCATCGCCCTGACCGACCCGATTAGGACATTATGACACGCTGGCGAATATATTTCAAAGGCAGCCTTGTACGTGATTGGTCAGCACCGAAATGCCAGCAGAATTCCCAGAGGAATATCCAGCCCTGCCCATACGAACTTGGCGTGCAACATGCGTTGCCGTTTGCCCAAGGTCCCGCTAAACCTACGATGAACGCCTCCACCGCGAGATCAAGCTCAACAAACTAGTTTTATCGATTTTCTTTCCTATGCACTCGTGGATAGTGAGCTTGCCCTTGATACCTCGGCACCTCCTTCTGTCATCGTTGGAAGTGGCGAGGGGCGAGGGTAGAGAAGAGAGGCGTTGAGGACGTCTCGGCTGGTGGCGGGTGAAGTGGGTGATGTAATCCCCGGCCAGAATGGTGCTCTCGTTCCTACTATGGTCAAAATACGTCGCATAACCTGGGAAAGCATAGAGGCTTACTTGGTAATTTGGAACGCTGAACACCGGGAGCGAGAGTCGGTAGGTTGGAGGGGTTGGGTGTCAGGCCTCTTGTTCTTGGTTGGCTGACAGGGCGGTATGAAGCATGGGGTTCTCCACGCAAACGATAGTGACAATTTTGCAAGGCTATGATGCTTTTTTGCAAGACCTCCGAATTGTTCTCCCACCGCATTTTGTCTGCCGTCAGCTGCTGCACACGCTCCTCGAAGAGTTTGATGGTCTCTTGCTGTCTCTCAATCTCTCGTTCTTGAGCTTCATGCCTGATCCGATACTCCTCGAGTTCTCTGTCCTGTTGAAAGACTCTGGCCTCGTTGTTCCGTTTTCGCTCATTTTGATTTTTTCGGAACCTTTTTTGTGCTAATCTTTGCGCATTCCTTTTGGATTCTGGGGACGTTTTTCCGTTGACCATTGTGCTCTGGACATTTTTATTCCTCGTGTTGGGAGATAAGGAGAGGTCTTGATCATCTGCGCCCTCGGGCAGGACATAATCAATCGATTTGGACATTTAACGCTCAGGGGTGAAAGAAAAAAGATCGGGTCGTAGAAGTTCCACGAAAGACTATTGCAATTGTCTCCAATGCCTTTAATAATATTGTTAAATAGGGCTTATGTAAGCCACGCTATACCCCGCCGGGGCCCCGGGGCCCCGGGGCGTGAACCACTGATCACGCGAAGGTCGCGTAATGCGATTCTGTCTGCTTCATCTCACCGTCGTTACAGCAAAATGGCAAAGCCTGGAGCCTATTCTGACGAAGTGTCATATAGAGCTTCACCTCTCATGGCCCAACGTGACCTGGGTACATCACACATCTTTCATATGCCCTATTACACATTGAGGACCAGTCTCTGCTATGACGACGGTGTGCTCAAGGCCTTCTGCATAGACTCATACAACAAAAACCGAGGCTTACCTGTCCCCAGCGGGTGGACTACAGTCTTGAACCATTCGTCGGAGTTGGAGCAGCATATAAGTAGAGATTTTCAAAACTATCCTATTGCCCTATAGCCAAACGATCGTTCAATCGGATTGAGTTCCCAACGCGCACAGGATATATCTCGGAGATCACTACGTCGAGGTTACTCTCTTTCTCCACTGCAGTGCTGTCGGAACTGGCAGCTATAAGGATATCTTCACTGATACAGATCACTCGCCATCTTTGCCTTTAATATAACACTTACGCTGCACCAGGAATTGTCCATTCTACGTACGCAGAATCCCCCACTCATGTCGGCTGAAATATGCTGGGCGTTTGTCTCATCGCGTCAATGGCTTCGCGCACAATGTCAAGATCCAGCTCGCTTCCAGAGAGCAGGCGCGAACGGCGTGGTCATCCGTTGGTATGAAGTATGCGTCTCGGCAGGTGGTATCACCTGCAATGCAGGTTAGTGTATCACAACTTGAATTGCTAGGTCTGAGAGATAGTGTAGTATTATGTCCCGGAAACTTAGCGTCGTTGTTGATCAGTGACATGTCCACATAGCACCGGTCCGTGCAGGTATACTCCAGCTGTACTTGATTTTTACCGTTTTGTAGGTCGTCAGTGCTATTTGCCAATTTCATGGAAGTCCCGCCCTGTGTGGAAAACTGGTACCTCTCCTGATACAACTCTCCAGGATCCAGGATCCTGACCGGGAAGTCCCACTCTCTTGTGACCATCAAGTAGACCGCAGTCTCGCAATTATTCAAAATACCCATATTTCCAATAGAGGAGAGTGGATGTGCGAAGGTGCCTTGGAATGAAACAAGTGATGCTATGCATAACACGGCGTGAGAATTTCTCATCTTGATCTATGAACAAGCGAGCTTTGGTCTGAAGGTTAAAGGGAGAAGAACAGGTATTTACATAGGCCATAGCGAGGAAGAATATCAATTCAGTTCTGGGGACTGGCTGTACCCAAAACTCTCACTGCCCAGCGAACATACCCGATACAAAAGGGTATATGCGCTAGTGCTGGGCCATTTTTAAGCCTCAAGAACGAGTGGATTCTTCAATCACAAATTCCTCGAGTGATAGTAGTGACTGCACCTTCTTCCCGCTACCTTCAGAGGCTCCCATTTTCCGTCGTGCTACTTCACGGAGGAACAAATGCGCAGGCTCATCAAGGTCACTTGTGATTTGCTGTGATAGTTCCCGCTGTACTCTGCCTTTCTGTTCAAAAATAAACCAGAAGGGAGTATTGAGATAGAAATCAGACTCTGTCTCACTCGAGCGTAATCTGGAGGGGTGCAATCACCAGTTTCCCGTATGGTGGCCCGTTTTGGACCATTCCCGGTGTGGCATAGTCCACTCCAGCCCCATGGCTTTTGCGACTCAATTTGGGAACCAATGCTCTTGATAATTTTGACTCCCTATCTCTGACTGTTGATGTCTCTTCTGTTGACGCTGACATATTCATATGCTGCCGCACTTGCACTGGGTGAAGAGCTGCGCCTTCTTTTCTTCCCCCACACGAGATGTCTACTTCGGGCAGCTTGCGGCGATTCTTGCTTGCGCCCTATCAACCCATGTTCCACTCGAGAGACCCGACTATTGATTATAAACCTATCTACAATAGCGGTCTGGATTTGATGACCACAGTAAGTTCGCCCAAGGGAAATCGTCGCTCCGCGACTGTAGGCCTGTATGGAATCCGAAGGTATCGTGCGCAAGTTATGGGGGAGTCACACCATCCAATTGAGAAGTTGATGAAGAGACTCCAAGAGAAAAAGGTGATTCAGCGTGAGATGCAGCATGTCCTTATTCCATTTCAAGCCTTTTATCATGCGGATGACGGATATTTCTATACCGCGTCTGACCACGTACTCCTGTCTCTGGCGCACCTACGCACCGGGACTAAGGAATACCCAGCAATGATTGAGCCCGATATTATCTGGTCCATCGTCCAGCAGGTATCCTTCAAGAATCCCTTTTTGGGTATGACTGACTTGGGACAGGTCCTGGCCGGACTAGATTGCTTGACAACACAAGGGCTAGAGCACTCCAACCTCGAGCCGAAGAACATCCTGATCACTCATGATGGTGTTGTCAAAATTGGTAGGCTGCCCCGTCCGTAGGCGGCTCGTCCCATGCTTATGCTAAAATAGGGGCAATCCATCATATCCAAGATGCGACCTCCACTGGCTGGGTCAAGATGACAGCCGCGGTGGAAGGGCTTGCTCAGACCTTGATCAAAAGGTCGAAACGGTATTGTCTCCGCTGCATCAATAAGTCCAAGGCCGGCGGCTTGGAATGCTGTGATCATTCGCAAATGTCCACGCGTCTTGACTCTCTGCGGGGGAAATTAAATCTGGGGGGGAAGTTAAATACCATCCAGTGCCCCACCACGGAGTCCACTGCTTTTAATAATCGACGAGTCAAGGGAGAAGCTATTCGGGGGGCCCTGAATGCATGTGCGACATATTTTACTGACCAGACAAACGGCGCTTGTCTAGCTGGTAGTCTAGCTGGTACCGGTGAATATGCATCCAAGAAGGGCTTTGGTTGGTTGGAGCCTGTGTCCAAAGTGACCGGCCCTGGCAGACGTAAGACCTCCTCTCTGCGAGAGCCCAATCAGCGCAGGCGAAGGCAAGCACCCAGACGCGCTCGCGAAAGAAGATTATATGGTGGGTTGGAAGGGAGGTTGCTCAACAGACATGCGAAGCAAACGGATCTTCGGGACAGGGAGAAAAGGGGCCGTGAAGCCCCGCCGGCATGATGATGATCTAACTTTGGCTATCATGAGAGGAATGGATAGAGGTGATTCGAAAATTCCACGCAAACCGTGTAATTCGTCATGTATACTGGGCTAGTATCCGGCAAGTGCGGCCATTTCGGACACCATCGTGCACAATTGGAGTTTCAAGCCTACATTTCAAGTCATCTACATTTCAAGTCATCTTTACTTGGTATTGTAAACCAGCAGATTGTACTGTGATGTAAGATCTCTAAAATCGCCTCACAGTTGTGGGATTTAGCGCTGGATCATGGTCATGGTCGTCGCATCCCTCTCCGTGTAGCTACCAGTCGCTCATCACATTGGCTATGTTTGTTTTGCCATGCCTCTCTGGTGTGCCCTATAAATAGATCGAAACTGGCTAATTTTGGGACTATCATTCACAGTGTTTCCGAGATTCGGTGCGGCTGTCTCAATTCGTTATATTTATTAAGCCAGTGGAGCGACCCTAATCGATCCGCATTTATTTTCGCATCCTTCTACTCATGTTCGAAATGAGTGGATCCTCGAATCAGAACCCTGCGAGTTTTCGAAAGCCTCCTTCATTCTCATACCCTTTCCAAAGACCGCAAAGACCGAACAGTTTTCAATGTCATAACTCTCCACCGTTGCGATCAGGCACAATCGTTCCGACCTCTCAGCCACCAAAGGATACTCCAGCCTGCCACGCCCGGTTAGATCAAATCGAATCGGTCCTCGGTATTATCTATGGCGATCCTGGTAACAATGTGGATAAGATACAGAGTGCCGTCCAGGAAGTACGTAAAATGCTTTCGCAGATGTGAGTATACATCACTGTCTTGATCAAACCCTGTAGGCTTACCTTTTTGACAGTTGCGAGCAACTTAATACGCTCGCGGAGAAGAAAGACACCTGCGGAGAACAAACGGAGCTGTCCAAGTCAAGCCCCTCCGCAAATTTTGATTCTCTTGAGTTTGATCCGTTCGCGTTGCCAGAGTTGCCAGATTTTCCACCCCTGGACTAGATGATTAGCTATGTGTGATAAGCTGTGTGGATTGTCTTCTATGGCATAGCCACATGTCTGAAGAGTTAATTCCAGGGATGACAATAATCGACTACTTGCAACAGCGAGTATGTGCTCGGAATGGATTTTGTGGCGCGATTGAGCTGGTTCTTTCTGAATCTTCAAAATGAAAATTGTTCAGGAGTTCCCACTCAGTACTGCTGTCGGATCAACGCTTCGCTTTCGGAATGTAGGCAACCCTACACTTGTACCAGGGCAGAACTATATATCCAAACTTTAGAAGCCGTGCTAGTTGTATTCCTTATCGATGTATCTATCTTCATTACATGACAGACAAGGCCAAATCAACTTAACTACATCGCTTTAAAGTGACAGCAAGCCAAATATAGTGCCTTCATAATTTCTTTCGCAACACTTCATCTGTACCTGAGTATTGTGAACGACATGCAAAGTACAGCGGAGGGCAACTCGGCCCACTGAGCTGCCCAGGAAGGGTGGCGGCGGAGGCCATGGTCGGAGCCTCATGGTCCAGTGTACTTGGCTGTTGGATACAATCTGCTATCAGGCCAAGACTAGAGCTGCATCCTACTGGAGCAAAAGTTGAGGGTTGATGTACTGGACGCACATTGTCTGATCACATGACCTAGACCAGTGCCCCTCTGGACAATTTTCCTGGAAGTCGGCTCCTGCTAGGATGTGATATTCGTCCTGATCAGAGATATCGCCAACGAGGTAGCTAGTAATGCAGGCGTCCGACGGCACTGAAGGACTGTCTAGGACTCCGCTTTCAAAAGCGGTAGGCCACAGCGGGCCGCTAGGATGAACAGCATGTGGTCCTGGCCGTTCAAAAGTCCATCGAGTCGAGCTTTCACCATCGTAGCTGATAGCAAATGCGCCATTCGCCTCGGGATCCGGGGTGGTGGTGGATGGTAGCTCTAGCTTCATACGCGAGTCAAACTCTTTGGTTGCGGACTGGTTGGGCTCAGAGTACAGCTTGGAGTGGTTGAGACGCTCGATGTCTGCCAGCTTTTTGAATTTGGACCGAACGGCCGTCTCTTCACTGTGCCATTTTAGGCCAATGACTTTGGAGACGGTTTGTGCGTCGCTGCAATGACTTCTTCGTCGTAGGTACTCTTCGAAAATCGCATAATAGGCAACTCGGTAAAGTAAGAACGCGTTCATCGGACGCTTAATCTTTCCTTTTCTCTCGGCTTCCTCCATTCGTTGAGCAAACGAACGATGTACAAAACAGTGCACATCTTTCACCGGTACGTCCACCTCGTCACTGAGAAGGTCGCTTAGTGGTCGATCACAAATCTCCTGGACAATGGAGATCGGCAAATCATTGGGTGACTCAACCGCCCGCCCTTTCTTCTGGCGCGCCATCAAAAGTTTTTCCTTGTTTTTTGGGTCAATGAACGGAGCGCAAGATGGAGCTTGGACAGTGTAATCTACCAATTGAGATTGTCGCAAGAGACAGGTTAATGCTTTGTGTCAGGGGGAGACTACTGGAATCAGCCCGTGCGGCTATTGTCAGGGACTCGGTCTGGAGATTTCGAACGGTGAGAAAGAACAGATATGGTTCGATTTATCATTTTTGAAAAGCCTCCAGGGGGGCTGTCTTTGGGAGCTTAGTCAACCAGCGATCGAGCCCTGGAGGTCAATCTTGTGACTATCGTCATTTTGACAACAGGTGGGGTGGTACTTTCATAGATTCCTGATACAATCATACTCACAGATTTAGGCCATATAACTGACTTTGGGGAAATTAACGTAATTGTTACAACGCTTCACGAGAGCATTGCGTTGAGCTACACAATGTGTCCCGGTCTTACACAAAGTCTGCCTACATGTCGATCAAGTTCCACGCGTCACCCTTCAATACGCATCTCATCCCTACAATGCCAACACATCGACATACAGGTCTGATCGGATGTGCCGTGCGATCGATATTGGTGGTCGTAGTATGGTGAAAAATGCAGTACATGTCCGCGTGAATGTACCACCGTGGATCATGAGGTCTTTACGAGATTCGTTGTAGGCGGACTGTAGGTACGCCATTTGCCTCCAGCACACGAGACTGGTCTTTCCCCTCTAGTGGCACATCTATGAAGCCATCACATCTCGACACTCGGAGTTCTCTTTGAGTTTCATTCGTCAACGTTGCGTTTCTATTGAAGTCCTCTACTGCGGGTCATGCTTCCAAAAGTTGTCCGGGGTCTCCGAGGTCTCGGGTTCTTGGAAATACATACGGACTGGAGTGCCCACGATCGAAGACCCTCCCGAGCTCGTTGCTGGGGAATCATGAGCTGGCAGCTCGTTGAATTGGCCACCTCGCACTCGGACCGAGCATTCCGTGGGCTGCGGCTTGACCGGGACCCCATCAGCCTCAGTTGGCATGGACTGACCGGGTCCGAAGCCCAGCATGTGTAGCCAGTGGCGCCCCCGGGTGCTACAGCAGCAATTATCGTGACGTAGATGCTTACGTTTAATAACAAGCCATGTCATTACCATGCAGACGGCTCCGACTGTGGGGATCGTGACGCCAACAGCAACCGGAATGATCCAGCCATCTTCCTGCGACATGGAACCTTGAGAAGCTGCAGTTGTTGGCTGCGGTGGGTTGTCAGAAGTGGCATATGGATACCAAGTGGAGATCGTCTTCGTATAAGGCGCCCCAAACAGTGACTTGAGGCGGGGATCTCCCCACGACGCGGGCGCGGTTCGACTGGCGTTCCCTTTTGCGCTGTTTCTGTTAGCGACAGGATTCAATGGCTTATCGGAGAAGATAGGTGACCCACGTCCCACCAATCTGCTGAGTGACCACACCTGGTACAAGATATTCTTCAACGGCGTCTGGGGCGTATGTCTTCCGAAATTCCAAGTCATTGAGACTGAATGTTTGGATGATTCCACCATCGAGACAGAGGGATGGATCCTTGTATAGACCACCGACCACTAACATGTGGCTCGGCAGGACGTGGAAGCATTGGTGTCCGCTACGACCATGACGAGAGCGCCCGGAGTAGGCTTTGATCCATATAAAAGACGGCAAGGAGAGGATATACACATCGTCATATGGACCCGTGGTAGGATCCTGCCCGTCGTAGCCGCCGTAGATGTAAATATTGTGAGAGCTTCCATCTGATGCTGAGGCGAGTGTGGAGCAGAAGGAGGCGCGACCGCTCGAGGGGATATCACCTGTGGTGTTTTGGAGATACCTGTTGGTTGAATCAATACTTGAGCTTCCGTCCGTTCCTCACAGGCGCAGGGCGTACACACCAGGTGCCGTGCGCAATGTCATATATTGGAATGGTGGACATGAATTTTGGGTCAATCAGTGACTGTAGTCAGTCAGCTAATACGGTTCTCGGGTGAGGTGGTTTGGCCTCACATCCTGCTCTTTCTGCGTGGAGGATAGGCCGGAGGGATCAAGGCTTTCCGGGTATTTAACTCCGCCAATCACCGCGAGGGCACCTTGCTGAGAAACGGGAATCCAGACCAGTTGGGGATTCGCTCGCTTCTCAACTTGTTTTGGCAGTGTGAGGTTCCGCCAGAGTTGGTGATCTCCGGTAGCTGTCAGGTTTGCTAGGATCATTGTATCCGCCAATGTATTCGCCGACCCATCATCCGACGTAATGGGACCCCAGTCTTGGCCTCGCATGCCACCGAAATAAAAGGCCAGATTCTCGCTTGGAACAGATGTTTGACCTCCATCTGTGACGTAGCGAGTCATGGTGCTTGGTAACGTAGAATTGAAGAATGACCCCTCATCATGGTCCGCGACCGTATCCCAATATCTATATCCCAAAGCCTCTCTCGCACCGGGCACATCTTCGCTGTCCGTTGGTCGGGTCAATCCTCTAGGTCGGTGCTATTAGAGCACGGTTTTCGGAAAGGCGCGGGGTTGCAGTGCTCACCCGTAGAGGAGGATTTCTTGATCGTTTCCAAACATCGCGCCATCCTCAAAGTTTGTGTGGCCGAGGATAGGGTGAGGCCCCTTCGTGAATAGACTGGATAGGTTTGCTGTCTCGGTATTGAACCGATTGGCCAGTGGCAGGCTATAGAACGTGCCCTTGGAGTTTCCTGTTAGAACCATCAGTCCGTGCGTTCTGCGAATCATCGTAAGAGCCGTCGGTCGCTTGCCGTCATTGGTTGGAATACCATAGGACCCGTCGGAATATCCGCTTGGGGAAAATCAGTGATGGTCATGCAAGGGCCCAGGCAGAATACGAACCTCTGCCACCACAATGAACCACCATTCATCATGATAGTTTGCCGTGCTTGGAAACCTTCATCCGATCACCACCGTGCTCAGGTGATTCCTCCTCCGATTCTGGCGACTTACCACGAAACCCTTTCCAATTGCACATCGTGGTGTTGATCGGAGCCGCCCATGACGGGGCAGCCAGTGTGCGGGCAGAAAGAAACGCAGCAACGAGCCACTTCAATGTGAGATTGATCTGCAACATTTCTCGCCCTTCGGATCGGTTTCCTTGGGCGGTGCGATGACTCTTATAAGAAAGGCTTGGGGTTTCGCCATAGCGTGATGCCACCGGGTCTGTGGAGCGGTGGAGTTATAATCACGTCAACTGGCCGGTTTCGCGGTCTTCCAGGCAGCTACGGACGTGACGTCACTTGGAAAAGAAGAAAGCGAGAATAGACCTGGCAATGCCTCCATTCTTTTCCCTTACTATCCATGTTCTGTTGGGTATTAGCTACACTTTAAGCTGTTATTGTGGAATCCTGCCGAACTGACAGCGAGGAGCGCTAGTGAAGGACAGTGGCATTCATCTCGCTTGCCCACGCTGACCCCGATGTGTTCATTGGACCTCAAAATTCACCAAGCACGACGGCACAGTACGCATATTGGTTTAAAAAAAGCCTCTCGGGATACCTAAGTTACGGTAGGCTGCAGGTAGGCAGAGCGGGGAGGGCGGGGAGGGCGGGGACTCCGTCCTCCCCGCAGGTATCTGGCAATGTGGTCTCTGGCAATGTTTTGTTGGAATGTTTTCCGATGCGTTGGCAAATCTCGTGGCGGTCTCAATGTGGGCACATGTGACCTTTTAGCCGGGTTGAAATCAGACGATGTCAATGCGCTTATGCCACGCTTGGCATTTCCGGTCCGATCAGGATTCTGCTGTTCGACAATGGCGGGTGAATGGCGTACCAGTGATGCTGATACGTCACGGCTTACCGGGAACACCGAGACAGACGAACCAGAGGAAAAGGCATTCTGCTCCTCATGATTTGGTGGTTGGTCCTCTCCGGCACTTTTGTTTGACAGACTTTGACCGGAAGGAATACACCGATTCAAATATTCTGATCTAGGTAGCAATGGCAAAGGAACATAACGCACATCTCTCAGTGGACAGAGGGTCCCGTCCTGAAGTCTGACGGAAAATTGAGCCTTCAGCAAATTTTTGTCAGCCTTGAGGGTAAGCTGGAATTCAAATTCCGATTCTTCCATTTCAGTCCCAGGGGGAAACATTTCTTTGTGTGGAAGCTTGCCGGAAACTTTTCCCAGGTGTAATAAACTGGAGATGATCGAGTCCGTGACCGGGTATGTTATCTCACAGTCCCAGTCAATGAGTTCGTTTTTCCGGATGTGTTGGCCAAATTCTTTCGAATTCGCCGAAGTGGCATAGATATCCGTCTCGATCAAACGATCGCCTTCGTCCTCTGAACCAGGTTCGATATCTTTGGTGAATATTAGCTGGCGAGGTAGCTCCGAAGGTGGTTGGCCCTGCGATCATGAGTTAGAATACCAGTGATCTGCCAACTCTCGGCATAGAAAAGCCCACCTCAGAAAGGATCCACCCTATACCCGTGTGCCAAGCTCCATGCTTCAAAGGCCTCCCACTCTTTGTGTAGTCCCCGATGTAGCTCAGGCCGAGACCTTGCGCGATGACACGCTCTTCGACAATAGGAGTGCGGGAGTAGGCGAGGGCACCATGTGCGACAATCTCAGGCCTGGAGCAGTGAAAGGACGTGTTAGCCGTTTTCTGATAGCAGCCGATGATCGCTGGCCTACTCTGGTACCCGCATGCATCTTTCTATGCCCGTCTTAGCCCGCTGCCGCTGGCAAAATTCCTCGAAAAACCAGCGATTCCCCATTACACCACCGCATACCACTATTGTCTCGACAGGGTGCCCAGCAAGCCTCGCCCTGTCGGACATGTCTTGGGCTAGTCTCACGCCTCCCGAAATCAGAGGCTCAAAGAACGATTGCATATCATCGCTGGAAGAAGCATGCTCGTAAGCTTTTGTTGATCCGACGTCCAGGCGATGGCGGGAAGCCCCTGGCGTCTCTGGATCGAGAAGGTGAGGGACTCACCATGGTATTGTGACAATCTTGCCATCTCCATAATACATGTCATGGCCAGACCGACCGGTAAATGAGCGTTTGCATCGATCCAAAAGTGGCGATATGCTCAGGGCCCACTGGGTGTCATGGTCCAGTGCTTTCCAATCACGGCACTGGTCCTTAAGCCAGTTACGCGCAGTTTCGTTGATCATCTGGCCTCCTCCGGGGAACCCTATTCATGATCAGTGAACCATCTGGATTTGACCTCGGACGAGGGTTCAAACCGTGACTTGCGCAAGCCTGCATGATGCGGCCCATGCTATCCTCGTACACAACCGAAGCGTCCTGTAGAAAAGGTCAGTCTCGTGAGACAAGGGGGTTTTCACAGTATCGTACGACGGTGGCGCCACCGAAGTCAATGATCAGTTTCGCTCCGGATGGCAGCTCGAGGCTTGTCTCGGATTTGATGTAGTAGGCAGCCGCCAATGACTCCGACACGCCTCCCATGACATTCAGTCCGACTGCGGAAGCCTCCTGGTAAAGAAGAAGCTTCAGCGATTCGCTGCAGCTGACCGGGTAAGTGAGATAGCATTCGATCCCATCAAAACTGCGACCGTATTTCCGAGAGAGGTGTTCCTTGGCTGTATCCAATATGTGCTTGAAGGTCTTGTTATAAATGGTAGCCGTAGTGGCATCTTTTAGATGCGGCGCGGATTCCCGGAGCTGCTCGCAGGCTCTGGCTAGTCGGCTGGCATACGGATCTAAACCCATCGCACCAAGTTTCCAATCCACAATCACATGACCGCGAGACAAAGACCAGCCGTCGGAACCGAAGATGCATTCATCTCCGTTTTCAGAGAAGACGATGCTAGTATCGAGCTCGGTGGTCGCTCTTCTTCTGTCGTCTCCGCTCGAGGGGAACTCCAGGGGATAGTCGACCGAATCGGAGTCGGGATTCTCGGAGAGGAAGGCTTTGACGTTGGAACAACCAATATCAATCGCAAGCCGAACTACCCCAGGCGCTTGCTCACCGCGTGGCTGAGCCATGACGACATGAGATCTCCGTGATTGTTGGGTGAGGTGGAGGCGTTGTTTGTATCCATAGCCCGGCAAGGACGTGCATGGTCACGTGATGGGATCTTCATGCGCAAGTTGTTTGGTCCGCTTTCGAGCTCTGTTGGGCTGCTCCCGGGCCTCGATGGGCGAGTAAGCTCTATGCAATGGCCGTGTGTGAGTACAAGGAGCGTGCACGATCTTCGCCCTAGCACCGTACGGATAGTCTAACTGGAGTTGGCTTTATTCACGTACCGGGTTCTGGTCCGATTCCCAGAACGGTCTGTTCCGCTCGTGTTTATCGGCTATGGTCTATGGTGTAACGAATGAGTAATTTCCATGGATTGAGACTCTGGTTATATGCAGAGAATGGATTGGACAATCCCATGACTCCTAAGTTGCATCCCAACCGATGCTGACCACAAGAATTGCGAAGTTCCCCAACTTCTAAAGTTTCACTACGAATGAACAGCGCAGATTTTGGCATACCGTTCACAAAAAAAATCTGGCATGGGGTTTTGAAAGATACATTTAAACCGCACTCATTCATATTTATTATGTACACGTGGTACTTGGAGAATCGGAACGTTAAGTAGGATGGGTGTCGTATTTTGATTCACGCTCGTGTCTGCAGACTTATACCCCATGAATATATATATGTTCCACATACCTAAGCACATGGGCGCCCCTTTACTTAAGTACCACTCCTGTCCTGAATGTTGAATTTCCCGACTAGATAAAAAGCCTAACAGTCAGGAGTCTAGGAATCTTTATGAATATTCAGCACTGACATCCCACCGACCACCGACGCGCGACAACGTATCCGAGATGATGATTTGACTAAGTAGATATCTGCGACAAAGCGCTCGAAGATCTCAAGCTGGGGCGGGCTTGGCTCGGGACGCGGAGGCAGCTCTGTTGATTGATTTTGTAGATCTATTAGCATGCGCTGGGGTCAAGGACAGGCTTAAAAGCGTCAAGCCCCGTAGGCGAAGGCGAGAGGCAGGTGGAAGATCGGACCGTCGGCAGTGGTGCTGGGGTGGCTGTGAATCAGATTCAAAAAAGATTGCCCCTGGTTTAGGATGAGGTGGCGGAGAACGGGCTGATTTTGCTCCTGGGTTTTCCCTCCAATCAACAACTTTAGAATGTTATGCTCGCCATGAATCAGAGATTGCGATATCCCGGATAGGGTATATCGTAAAGTGAAAAAGACCCCCTGGATTCTAAAGTTCTTCTGAGTTTACTGCCGGAATCGATACACAGTCTGTCTACAACTTTAGAATTCCAACATTTCATGAAGTCGAGGGCGACGCGACGCGTTCCGTAAACGGTACGGGTCAACCATCGTCTTTTCCGGGCTCAACAATGATCGGTCGTCACCGAATGGTCGTTGGTTATGCACACACTGCCCGAATCTATCCCGTGACCCCTGTGTTGTACTTATCTCTAGAGCTTGTAGGGGTGGTGTCATCAAATTTTCCACAGACTCCAATCCACAATTCGGGAAAAACAAGCCGACAAGGGGTCATTAATGGACTTCACCGACGCAGCCTCGCACGGAAAGACGAGCGAGGGGCTCATAAATATACCTACGTCGTACGCTTCTATATACCGTCCTACTCGTACATTTCCCCAATCACGCTACCACGGAGCGGCTCATTTTGGGATAGGCAGGGCTAGATTTAGATTGATGGTCAAATCAGACTGGCCCACGAGATTAAAATGCCTCCAACGGGAGTCCTTGACGTAGTTATAAAGCAGCAACATCTGTCTGTATCCAAGTTTGATTAACAATGTCGAGTGTGCTGCTACTGCAAGCCTCAAAGGGCCAGTGGCGAGTGAGTAGAAGAAGAGGCCGCCGAGCCTTGATCGCACCGTTTCCACGGTGTGATATCAGATTTCGATGCCCCCGTCAACATAAACGACGTTCATGTGCACGTTTGCCGGGCGCGAGGAAAGGAAAAAAGGAGACGAAAAGCAAGGGCATGTCTACTGCTTCTCTTCTGACCTTTGCATTGCAGCAGATTGCTTCATGCGGACTCCGTGAGATCCCAGGAATCATACAGCGAGAAGCTCAAAAGGCGCTGAAGAGCAGTAGGTTCAATCCGCCAGTTTTCGGGGTGTGCTCGAATGGAAACACTAAAACTTCTCTCAGATGTGCCCCTAGTCGATTATTACACTCGTTATCTCTCCGGCGGCAATCCAACGAAAACTTCATCCAATCCGTGATTCCGTGGACGATTCCGCTGAGCACTTAAGTAAGCCAAAGCTAGCGTGTAGAAGTCATAAGTCTACGAGTATGCCCTCGAGGCGGATTGACGTTACGTAACCCCTTTTCGATGTGCCAAGACTGGTTGGCCACTCCACACATCGGCCAGCCAAGCATGTGCGACCCCTACGGTGGCTCCTCAATCAGGACAGAATGCACCTCGAGCGATTTGCTAGGTAGACTCTTTTATTGCAATCTCTTAGACCTGCCATGGATCTGTAGCTGCCTGCTTGTAAACCGCCAAGGACCGGCGGATGATAGAATGCCACTTGCGGCTAGACTTGGCATGCGGCAATGCAAGGGCAGCAGAAGGAGCGGGGAAGGGGGAGGCTCTCATCGTCTAATGCAAGCAGGTTAAAGTTGGCTGTACGAAATGAGATCTGGCTGCATTGAAACGCACGTCACTTCAGCTGTGTAAAAGACATCGATTGGCCTATTAACATACGCACAGTAAGTTTATGTACGAATTTGAACGGTGGCCCTCCACCACCAAGACGCAACCTCGGCCGACAAAGGTAAGATTGACCGAGTGGGAGGCAGGAACGCAAGAGGACCCAGATCCAATGACAAATGCCTCTCCCGGTACTTAACGAATTGGGATCCTAGTCATTGACCTCGACCGAGAGAATTAGACCGGAAAACCTTGTGGGTCAGGCCCCACACCGGATATAACACGCGACTTGGCCCCTGAAATTCCGAGACAATTCTAGCCGCCCCTGCCATCGTATCTCGGAGAAACGACCAGTCAAGCCCTAGTACGAGTTGAAGTGAGTGTGTGTACCCGATGCCTAATGACGCGGACCGCCACTGATCTTCAAGCAGGGAGCAAGTGAAGGGGGCTGCCGAACAGGATCTCTGATCCAGAGAGCTAGCATTTCACCTGGCACCACCCGTGGACCACCCAGTGGCTTACTCAGCAGCCTAGACAGCCCTGGAGTGGACAGGCGCTAAGGCTGACTACGTATCATCAAAAATGATACGAGCAGTTTGGCTCGGGGTGAGCCGCGATCTGCTGCGCTCGTCCACCGGGTCTTGACTTAATTGGGAGAGCAACCAGAATATGGATAAGCCACTTTCGTCGAATCTTTCGGCTCTGATTGGCAGCGTTTTGTGTGTCATTGACCAGGAAGGCCGCTAGTCCTCAATAGTGACATTGCATTCGGGTAAGTTCCGCTAAAGCATGGTAATTTGCGCCGGAACCGTTGTGCATGGATCATCGATAAGATCACATATGAAGACTCCCTTTGTCCTAGCAGCATCTGGGTTAGGATCCACAGTCCGACTAGGTCAGGCTGCGAACGAGGATCTTAGCCCTTCGAAGCGGACCAGGGTACGGTATCCCCGCTCTCAATATCCGACAACACCCATTATCCAATCAGACCTTCAGGGGAAAGCTTGCTTCCCCACCGCCCAACACGCCTACTGCATGTTGACTGCGCAACTACTCGTAGTCTGGAGTGAATTTTGAGTCTTGCAAAGCGCCACCAACGGCCAGTTCTTTGTCTGCCGTGACTCAGGGGTAAGTCCGATACCAATTGCATCTAACCACGTATCTCCTCCTTTTATCCAAACTCTCTGCCATCGAGTCAAGTTTTGAAGGGCTTGTATAGTCTCATTCCAATTACTTTTGATAGTAGAAACCACAGGATGGAAGTGTTTGTGGAACTACTGGGAAACACGAACGTGGGAACATGGGTCGCTGGCCACCCGCATCCTCCCTTCTAGACTGTGGATCCAACGAGATCGCCACCAGCGGTTTTGATCAGACATGCGTCTGGACGCGGCTGGATTCGTCGATAAAAATACAGTTAAGCGACCCGGCAGCAGCGAACGACACGGAAAACTTGCTGGGGTCTTGAATCTCCGGCCATGTGCTTCAAAGTGGTCCCGAACCCGGTTGCTTCAGTTACCTGTTGGGAAATTTTGAGGCGGAACTGAATGATGCAATTTGATGTTCACCAAAGCAAGCACCTTGTCATCTTAGGGAGATTGGGGTACCCATGCAAGGATTCGTTCAATCGCGTCAAAGAGTGCCGGGGAGAGAGATGCTGGGATGAAGCACCCCGGTCATGGAGCTAATGCATGCTCGCGCGCCAAATCACTTCCGAGAACCAACCCGATCCTACCTTTGAGAGCCATTCAGATGATGCTATTCATGTTGGGACGGGATCCCGGAGTTTTCAAAGTAGTATAAAGCGCTCGCCTAGACCACATCTTTGCAATAGCATATTCATCACCCTACATGCCAATGGCCGGACAACATACGAGAAGAAAGGACCAACAGTCACCGGAGAATGATATGGCATCGCCACCGCTCCAAGAACAAGGACCATCACCACGATACACTACGCGAGGCTCTACCCAGCATGTTCCACTGCACAGCCAGGACGTTCCTATGCCCGACACCGGGTTCGATGGCTTCCTGCCCATCGATCCTATATTCCACAATAACCCTCATGCGACTTACGGTGCCGCACCAGTCACAGTTGGACTCGACTCCCAGCAGTATGACGCTATGTTTCATGAGTTTATCGCCAGATACGCTACTTTGTGTTGCGTAAGTATTGATAGATCCGGACACGGCCTTGGAGTCGCTAACGTCAAGTCAGCGCTATTTCAAAGACAAGTTATTGAGGGATGAATCGGCTATGAATCTACTGCAAGACACAATGGCGACAATCATGCAGTCTGATATTGATTGTCAGGGCATTGGAGGTAGCAGTTACGGTGTTCACAGTGGCAATGAGCATAGCGACTCACAGCCATGAAGGAAAGAAAACGGTCTTGACGTGGATGCAGATCGAATAGCCGAAGGGAGTTATCGCACACCTCTTGTCATGTTAGCCTAAAAATCGCGTGGGTGGTACTTTTCTTTTACAAAAAGCGACTTTCTCGCCTATCATAACCTAAAAAACTACCGTATAGAGATGCCTATGTTCCTCGATAGATAAGACGTGGTCCGCTCTCTCTTGGCATTGAGAGGAATGAACGTTGAGCTGAAATTATGGTGAGATGAATGGCGCAGAACGACTGATGAAAGAAGTATAGTCTCTTTGCCAAGGTGAAGGAATGTTCGAAGTTGGCATCCACGCTTGGACGGATGATCACTCGCTCACCCGGAGGCAATTCATAGGAGAGTTCCCTGAAACGCTCGTTTGCATCTGAACTACTAGACCCCAAAGGTATGGAATTGTAGGACGATGAAAAATCTCTTGATCATTTAATCTACTGGAGGCTTGCATACACTCGGTACTCCGGATCTCGATGTTCCGTTGTTGGCTAAGCATGGCATGTAGTACGCGCAAATTTATCCAGCAATTTACCACCGCTGCCGCGATAAAGGGAGAAAATTGACTATACCACAAGTCGTATTGCCGAGCTATTGTATTCTTGAAAAGACGATCGGGAAACATCCAGTCGGATGACTCCTTGCTGCATCACTGAACAGTTCATCGCCACCACCCGAGGAAGGCGGCAGTCCCTATACTATGGGGTGGAATATAAAATCAACCGCTGTTTTCTGAATGAGACATCGGCGGGTTTCATCCACCTGTGGGAAGGAGCCCTAGCCACATTTACAAGCAAACCCTCGGTGGTAAAATAAAAAGGCGAACAGCCGAGACCATGTAAAGTGAGAGTGCCGCGTTGATCGAATTTAAGCAACACATTCGGCAGTCAACTTTGACTCATGGACTGGTCTGGAATTCTGGCTCCTGTGGCCGTGGGAAGGATTCCTGTTGACTGATCTAAGCATTGGAAGCCGTGCGAACAAAGGCGTGGTAGGAACTACTTTAGGAACCTGTTCCTCTTCTTTGAGCGTATCAATACGCGTGCAACGAGGCATACTGTCGTAGGGCATAGTGACTGACATAACTGATGTTTGGAATATATTTTCTGCTTTAATAGCGCCTGATTGCCTTCAGTGCGATAAATGGACGCTCAAAAAAGTATGCAGGCCAATCAATCTGTCCCCCGGCATCTTTGGGCAATTAGCCCAAATGCCCGATGATACATCCCGAAAATAACCCACTTTTGGCGCCTCATATTCAATTTGACCCATCAGATGTTGCCATCTTTATACCATGTCGTTGAGTAAAAGCGGGCCGACTGATTTGGCCCTTCCCCCAACACGAAGTCATTTACGTGCGGGCATTCTTGAAAATGGAACAGAATGCATAAACATTGTTCCTGGACAGGAAGGCCAAAAGCCATATGAACCGAGGGTTATGGTATTCCTTTGCTGAAGAATCCTCGAAGGCATTTCGCTGACTCCTGATGGGTCCTCCTCACATTCTGCCGTGGGCTATTCTCTCGACCTGCCACGGGGACGGCGTGAACGCTTTAATCCAGCTGTATGAACCCTACACTGAGACTGCTTTGCTGAAGTCCCGACCAGCTTGTCTGACCTTCTTCGACTGCGAACAGCCACAACCCTACGGTCCCGGTCTTTATACATCATTGCACGATGTTGAGGGGAATGAGGTCATGTGCAACTTTTTGCAACTATCTCCAACCTCTAGTCCCAAGTCAGCATGTCTTTATGCCAAACGGTCATTTTCTCTCGATCCAGAGATCACAACCAATGTCTTTCATCAGCTATGTTTGGAATTCAGTGACATCATATGTGTCAGTGCAAAGGCCGAAAATGAGGTTATTCCCAAAGTCCTGAGGTTGATAGACAGTCTCGAGTCCGGTAGAATTCGGACTGAACCACAGGTGATCATTCTTCTTGGGGATACCCCGCTGAGAGCCGAAGTAGACGAGATCAATGTAAGAAAAAGCCTGAAAGTGCTTATAACCAAAGAGAGAGGCCTTTCTCCATGGACTTCCGGAGTGTTGCAGCATTTGGTCGTGCGACACTATGATCCAAAAAGAACCAGACTATTGGACTTTCTCAAGACTATTCAGAGATATACTGCCGCGATGCGAAAAAGGCGCAAAGAAAGAAGCCATCTATGGGCTATTGCAGAACTCGACTATTTGCTGGGCCAATACCTGGGCCAATACCTCAGTGTCGAGACAACCTTCTTAGCTGGTCATCAGAATTTGCGCAGGCCGACCGTCCCATGGTATCCAATGGCGTTTAGAAGGCGTTTCTGGCCCGGTGAAAACCTGGGAGAACAAAATGTTCTAGCGAAGTGGATGCAGGCCACTGATGAAAATGTCGACTTGAGCGTCGTTTTGGCCCCAATTTTCGCAAGCATGTTTTTGGATGATGGAGATCTTCTCCCGCATGGTATGTCCCATCCCACACCTAGAGTTCAGTCTAAGCTCACCAAATCGTGCTATTGGTGTAGAATTTCTTCCCATGGAGCTTTTTGCTAGCATATACGGGCCATTGTGTAGCGAGGCATGGCGCTCCGCCTCTATCGCTTGTGATTGGATGGCCCGCAGGGATCTCGGAAGCTTCTTAGGTGCGGTGGCTGAGAGGATGAGGCCTGGGTACCCAGCTCTTAGGAACGAAGTGCGAATGGGACTACAAAGAATCAAATCAAGGTCATTGTGCTGCATGTGTCCGTGGGATATGCAGCCTTGGCTGTTGCTCCCTTGCGGTCATAGTATATGTGAGCGCGATGCATGGCGTTACTCTGGGATACAACCTGATGATGCCGAGTATCCGACCCTATCACATTTTAAAGCATGCCCGGCATGCGGCGCGTCCGTAGATTTGAAGATACGGCTCCGCCCGCTACAAGCCGGGTATCGAGTTGCCACCTTTGACGGAGGCGGGGTTTTGGGAATGGTCTCACTCATCGCTCTTCAATGTGTTTTGGAGGGGCTCCCGAGAGCACTATCCGCCCATCACTATTTCGATCACATTTCTGGCAGCAGCACAGGTATGTTGTCTGGGTCCATGTCGCAGAACTGTGACCATCTGACAACCATCGTGAAACAGGCTCGATTATAAGCGCTGCGCTCGGGCTGATGCAATGGCCATTGCCTCGCTGCATCGAGATGTTCCGCTCTACGGTGAAGAAGGTGTTCGTCCAACAAGGCGGGATGGTAGCCCTTGCAAGACGATTACTCCGCCTTCACCGAGCCGGGGCTAAATACGACACCGAAACGTTCTGTAACATACTCCGGGACGTCTTCGGTAAAGGCCTGATGCGGGAGAGCGTTGTGGCGGCGAAACGGGATGTGGTGCGCGTAGCTATCACATCGACAACTCGAGACGCGAGACTTTGCTTGTTCCGCTCCTATGGGGATGTACTTCGCGAGGATCAGTGCGGGGACCACATACCGAAGACAAATCTCGATCCTCCCTTGTGGCAAGCGTAGGTTTTTGCTCTCTTGGAAAATCTAGCCTCGGTTCGTGTCGGAATTCTATAAGCTGATTCGTTCAACCTTCTATATAGGATCGCCGCCAGCTGCGCCGCGCCACTAATATTTGAGCCCGTGATCGGGCTCCAAGATGGGGCATTCGTTGCCAATTGCCCTCTGTGGGTGGCAATGAAGGAGCTGAACGGGCTTTCTGTGGTGGGAAGCCGTCCGTTGGACTTTTCGGTAAGCTTTGGTACTGGTCAATTTCCGAGCCCCGACTACATCTCTTCACGAAATTGGTTGAGGTATCTGATCCCAGAATGGGTTCCTCGATTGGGGTGCTGTTTGAGCAGAGCCGTGGATGCCGACTCTATGTATGGGAAGTTCTCAAACTCTCTCCACGGCGCCGAAAGGAATGGTAAACATTATCGCGTGCAGCCTTCTTTCGGAAGAACCCCAATTGCAATGGATGATCCAACCAAGATCAAGAGCCTCATCGCGGAAACGCAACGCTACATGAACTCTCCAACTGTTCAGAAGCGAACCCATCGATTGCAGCTTGCAATGCTTGCGTCTTGTTTTTACGTCGCATTACGGTCACCCCCGACCTTTGACTCCCGCCAAGGACAATATTGCGCCCATTTAGCCGTCCTTTCCCGATGGCCTGAGGATGAGGACATTTGTCATTCACTTTTCGAGAAACTCAAACATGCATCTTTTCTGATTGATACCCGAAAGCATCGTTACAAAACTCCTCTACACCATACAGTTTGCGTTGGCTCTCTCGATGTACCTATTGAGATACGTCTCACCATCGATGGAATAACGACCCATCCGGTCAGTGGGGCTCCGTTATCTCTTGGCCAGCTGGTCTACCTGCAGCCTCCGGCTACTCGTAAACGCGGCGGTTCCGCTCTTCCCGACAACCATAGCAAACGTCGACGCATTAGCCAAAAGGCGAGTTGCTGATGCGAGAAGACTCTGAGATCGGGTTTCTGACCCTTATTGAGGGTATTGCTGTAAACACCCGTAAACTGTGATGCTAATCCATGGAGAGTTTTTTTTTAAAAAAAAAGAGAAAGAAACAACAAGCTAAACCAAAGTCCGCCCTCCATTCATTATCACTCCACAGTATTTAGCCTCATCTTACTTGTATTGCCACTGTGACCACATTGGGACTCTTGCTATGCCTGGCTAGGTACCATATATCAAGTAAGGCGAACAATGTTTATGCTTCCACAGCAAAAGTCAATTGATTCATACAAGATGTAGACCTCTACACGCCGGCCCTCGGCAGTCACAACAATGGTGCCGCAGCCTGGCGCAAGAATGCCTTTACTAAGCAAGGAATGATATTCGTCATTGATCAACAGCAAGTCACAGCTGGCTTGTTCTGACAGACGAATATATCCTAACAGACAGTGATAATCTTATAGAGTATAAATTTTGATCCAAAATTGATTGGTAATATATCTATAAAAAGAAGAAGTAAAGGCCAATATAAAAGGTACTTCCTGAGTTCTTGTCTAAACTAACAATAAAGATCCCCCGTCTACTATTACATTACATATCCATTACTCGATATTTGTTAATCTTCTACCACTTATTTGAATACACTTTATGTCATCACCACTTGAGCATTCATCATAGAATAGGTAGAACAGTCCAGAGAAAGACATTCATCTATAAAGAGCTGGGGTTTCATTATATATTTGAATCACTGTCGCTACAGCAGTCAACTATTATCTGCCGCATGCTGTGCAATAGAACCAAGATCTTACTCACAAGAATCAAAGAGTAATGCTATGCTAGAAAAGCACAAGTTTGACTGTACAATGGGACTTGTTTGATCTATTATTTATAGTATAGCAAATACAATAGTAAAGGATATTGACTGGCAGGATTGATGCAACTGATATTCCTAAAATTCGATATATGATAAAAGGGCTTCCTGGTTAATGCATAGTTGGAGCAAAGTGAAGATTGAACCAAGGTACACAAATCTTGGCCCTTGGGCGCATTTAAAGCCGAGGATTGAGGATAGAGCCTCGTTGGCCATTTGATCACTCCTCCTAGCCCGATCAGGGTATTCTCTCTATGCATTAGGATAGCTTGAATCAAGCCGGATGCTTCGTTCATTTCCAAAAACACTGACTAAAAGACAATCAATGCCTCTGACCTAACTTAGTTTGGGAGGGGGCGATTTACCTTCTAAGCTTACAGGATTGATAACGAAAATCAGTGCAGACTCGAATGTATTTTCACCGATCAATTGGAAAGTGATCCTATTTCAACCAACATTCATCATTCCAACAGAGAGGATGACATACTTGAGTTCATGGAGGTAGCTCGGAAGGCCGATCAGATGGAGAGTAGTAATGTGACGGCCGTGACAGGATGCAGTGAGCCCGTGAACAAAGCCCATCGCGAGGAAATTTGAATGGTTCTAACTGGTGCCATCGGCAATAAGAGCGGGACCGTGGTTTCTTGCAACTCGTACATCGTAGGCTATGGATTCTAGTGTATGGGGGAGGCAGCAATGCCTCTGTACCGTCTGTACCTATAGCTGTATCTATTGTAGATTGAGGTGGGTCATGGCGTGTAGGACTATCTCAAAAGAGAAAATCAGTTCTTGAAGGTATGAAGAATATCGTACTAGAAAGACCCACCAATCTGAAAGCCACAGCCAGATACCAGTGATGAAGCGCATTAGTCAAATAGCCTTTACTCGAGTGTATGCCCGTACAATCAATCGATATTATCCGTATCCTCTTATATTCGTGCAGCCATTTCTATTTTTAGGTTCGAAATAGATTGGAGCGGGCCATGGGCTATAAAAATTGCTAGGTAGGCAAATATGTCGCAGATATTGTCATTATTTATCATTTGACGGAGATGCCTGAAGTCTCTGGGGGCAAAAAAGAACGTCATACCCATCACAAATGTCGTCGCTGATGGCATCTATACCTCTGGATCTGAAATAGAGCGTAGATTCCACAAACACAAACCAGTAGAGGTATAGGTCTCACCGGATGTGACAGCGATGTTCGACCAACTAGTGAAGTTTAGAGGGTGCCGGCTATGGTTACATTTGACATAAGAGCAAATGTACGGGCAGTAATAATTTTCTGTAGTAGCGATCGAGCGTTAAAGGCCATTCACAACCCCAGAAACAAATCTACACAACGCATCATCCACGCCACATTGCAGGCAAACCGTATTCAATTGCGCTGGGCTCCTGCCAGTGAAGACAACAAGCTACTAGGTTTGGCTAAAGAACAGGCAAGATCCTCGACACAAGAAGATGCCCTCCTACAAGAACGCGCCCCGAGGATGAAATCGATCACACTGAATCTCGCACGGTCTCGAGTAGTCCCCCCCGGAATACTTTGCCGGCGGACGTCGGAAGGCACGCCAAACGAGTAGATGCCGCACTTCCAGGAAAACACACGCGATTGCTGTATGACCGCTTATCGTGGAAAGAAGCGACTGACACAGATCAGTGTGTGTGGACTCTCCATAGGTCATCAACCGTGCAAAATTGCCCTCTTGTAAATGCATCCAATATTACTCGGCGGGGAATGTTGCTGCAACATTCCCGTGCTAGTCGCTGAGTGACTAGTTCCATGTTTGTTTCCGGGGTGTCAAGTGACAAGACATTGCAAATCGATAGGTCGAAAAGCAAATTGAAATCCGAACCAGGGGATTGGTAAAGTGACATCTTCACCATCTGTAGAACATGGAGAAAGAATAGCGTGGGAGGATATAGGACCACGAATGAGATATTCTTCCTTAACACAAGGCCGCTTCTGGAGTTGAGAATGCTTCCTAAGGGCATTTACTGTATATACCTCGGAGTGCGAAGGAGGCACATCTTCCATGCCCATATTCGGGAGGACAGACCCATCCAAGTCGTAAATGAGGAGAACTGTGTTAGGCAATACTATTGCATTTTCCCATGACAGTCAACCTCCCCGCCTTCGACTTCACGACGACCTCGATATCGAGGCCAGATATTGCCGTCCGAATCGGGGCCATGATTCGGTGGAGTTGAATGACTCGGGTTTCCGTTGTGTGTCGCTCGCATTAATCTAGCGGGGAGATGATCTCGTGCGTGCTCATTGTGGGCTGACCAGCAGTTCTCGTCACATAGCCTAGTGAAGGACAATGTAGGCCGAGCCCTGCCGACCATTTGTTCACTTGGAGAGACGTGCATTATGGCTGGAGGATAGGTGCATGAATATGAAACGTGATAAGGGGCATTTTTCTGCGGCTTGCCGGATTGTTAGGACTGTCTCTTGGTTTGATCTGTTTACACTATGATTCCATCGGTTTCTGCGAGTGATTACGGTACTATAACAGCACCTCGATTAGACTTGACTTGTCCCCACCTCGGGCCCGGGAATTGAATCGCAACAGTGTGGAGTTATGTAAAACTGTTTCCAAATTCGACCGTATCTTGACTCTTCTCTTCGACATTCCTACATGGACTTCAAAGGTGTGTGCAAGATTCCCGTCTCTAAGTCTTGAAATATAAAGCCTATGATATAGCCGCAACATCAACGGATCGCAGAGCATCAATCGATCGTTGCGAAATATATTTCCTTTCACCAAAAACTACTCTTTCCTGCCCGCTCCTGTGTTGATACCCGGTATGCTCTACCCAGGAGGCACTGAATAACACAGTGCTTCATTTAGTGTTTTGCAAATCCAGAGGTTTGGTAATGTATCAATAGATCTGTTGATGAGAGCATCTCCAGAATGAAACGAGCACTCTCTTCAATCTCGTCTGACAAGCGAGAAAGGCTTATTGTAGGCCAGATGATAAGTTGGCTCTGTAAAAGGGTTGGCTCCGCAGATGTAGGAACCAGTGTGCTTTGTAGACAAACAAGTTCGCGCAGTGCCGTTTGCAGGTTGGAGTTGCTTCGGAGGGCCTCACAAACTTTGTCTTTATCCATGCATATATAGGTTCTGAGGTTTGCACATATTTCGCGTGGCCCATTCAGAGCATAGTCCTCATGCAGATGCTGGGGATAGTTTTCCTCGATTTCTGCACCTGATAACCGACAGAACCACTCTAATGAAGCCAAAGCAGATTGACATAGTCTTATTTGAGCGTTCGTCATAGTGTCAGCGGCTGAGTTAGCTGTATTGGAACGTTTTACTTTTGGGGGCTATTATGTTCTCGCTCCCAAAGGTGCATCTACGGTCATATACTAGTTCCAGACGAGCAGAAGATCAATTAGAGCCTAGCGAGGGTTATATTTGGTACCTTAAAGGCACTCATATCTTGAGCGTTTACAAAATTGTACTTAAGTAAAAGCGGTTGTGCTAAATCCGGCATATTGGTTTCATCATCGCTAATAGCCTACTACCGTACTTAGGCCCACTAGGCCTAAACCCGCTCGATTTAGCCTGTTTCTATCCTGCAAGATATATATCTTTTCTTCCCCTCTATACCGATGTGTGTATGCTCTGGGGCTGAATGACTCCATATCTAGTCAAGGTAATGACAGCGCTAACCACCTCAACCCCTCTCCGGTTATACGGTTCGAGTGAAAACACGGCGACTATTTTGCCGATACATCCTCGCATTTTGTGCTTTGAAGCTGCCATAAAGCATCCAGAAGGTCGTAGCATCGTAACATCGGCTATAATCTTCAACATCACCATACCAGTGGTGCACTCTCTAAAATCCAATCGTAGCTTATGTGATATGTTTGGCCTCGTCTATTTTCTATAAAATGGCAATCAATCGTATGTTGTGCCTTTGCAGTACATGTGGATCAAAATGCCTTCACCACATACGCCCAGAAATTCTTTCTCGAAGCCTGGACCAAAAAATACGATACTCATTACAGCTGCTTTGCCCATGAGCGCCTTTCTTGGCAGTGGTCAAGTACAGGCGTAAATAAGAACGTTAAACACTGCTTTTGCTTCTGTATGTACTAGACTCTTGAGGTCTCTCGGCTTTCTAGAACATTGGTTCTGCCAAAAAGTCAAACCAACGGATGCCAGCCCATTCGTAGACGTAGCAGGAATTCGAATCCATATTCTGCCAACAAATTGCCATCTAAAGCGACCACTGTGCACCAATAAGCGGCTTGCATAGAGACATTGCAGGATGATTTCAACTCATTCTTGTTACTTTCACGCAGATATTCTTTTGAAAGTCGCCAAACCGATTGCAAGCCCTGAAGCCCCTTGCCCACATGCACCGAAGCTCCGCTCAGCCACGGAGTACCCTAACCGGCCTCTATACTCGTAACCTTCTGATTTTCATCAAGCCGATTCTCTCTTGGTCTTTATATGATAGACGGGAAATATTCGGATTACCAGCGTTAGAACACGCCAGCAACGACTCCTGATATCTCACAACCCTTCAACAGCGAGATCCAGAACAAATCCAAAGAAAGATCAAGAACACTAAAATGAAATAGAATAACAAGAATCAGACTTGAATATCGAATCTGGCGTTCAAACGAGCGTTCAGATACAGATTTTCTCTATGGTAATACTAGTTCAATTTATGACGTAAGAAGTCCGATCTTCCATGAAATATACCATAGAGAATATGGTGTCAGATGGCTCAAAATTGGCAATCCAAGTCTCATTGACTCAGAACTGCATTAAAGAAAGCATGCAGATAAACCCGGGTTCAATACGCTCGTCGAGCTACATGGATCAAACAGGACGGAGCTGAATGAGTAAGCATCCAGAAAATGTGACTGATCAGTAGCTTTAGACTTGAACGCATCTCTACATTTGCTATACAAAGCCGATTCTCCCTCCATTGACACCGCGAATTCTGTCACTCTGACCACCCCCAGGCTCGCACGAGATGACATCCTGGTATGGGAATGCAGACTCGGAAAAAATGGTCAAGCACTTAGAGCAGGAAGACAGAATACGAAGAGCATGCAGCTGGTGGGTTTGGAACATAGTCAACCTGCTTCCTCCGGGGATGATATTGACCAGGCCTGTGGCGCACCAACACCCGTTCCTCGCTGTAACTAACCGTGATACAGTTTTTTGATCTTTCCACCGGCATTGCAAAGGCCTTTGGCCCAGGAAATGAGTAAGGAGAATGCCGGCGTTGGTGTTGCCTTTGCGCTTGCCGCATGTGGCTTTCTGCCGTTATTCCTGCTCCCATTCACAGCCCTCAGGGCACGGCTGTCGGCTTTGGGAAATAGGTCTGATCCTCGCTTCAAGCTAATTGGCTCTGATTCACTGACTTTAGCTATTAGGCTCTGTTTGACGGCGAGTCTGTTTGGATTGCTGAACATTGTGATACACCTCGCCTACGGAATGATTAGAAGTGTCATGTTGCTGACCGCCTTGGCATTGGCGGTATCACAGATCATTTGCTATGGTGCCGTCGTTTGGCTACGCTCTTGTCAAAAGGCGAGACCGATGCCGAAATTTTGCATCTTGACCCCCCGTGTTCGTCACGATCGTCCAGGGCAACATTTGAGCAGATTAGTATTGAGCGACAGAAGCTCCCCCAATGGGAGACCCAGCAATCTAGAAGAACAGCATATTGGATTGTGAGGGGTGTCTGCTTTCTCTGGTCCCGAGGACCTATGGCCCTGTACCAAGGGAGTCATGTTTCTAATTCATCCCTACACCAATTGCGATAGTATTGTCTGGGAGAAGCCTCCATTGTCTCCGGTGAACCTGTCTTAGTACAAATTATTCCTGCGATAATGGTTTTTGGTTTTGTTTGATTCAGTTTGGAAAAAAACCTTTTATTTTCAAATCTACCTAAATACAGTCCTGGAATATTTAGAAACCAAGAAATCCTCCGGCAGATACATAGAGAGATGTCTCTGCGTAAACGGTGCCAAAGTTGAGAGATTTGCATGCAATAGAGTGATATATCTTTGTGACTAATCGGGGGAAATACCTCGATCTCCTTGCGCTATGCTGAGGACCAATGGACTAGACTAGCTCCAAAGGCTCAACAAGAGGCCTCCAAGCGCCGTCCGAACTGCTGGGCGGCAGAATACTTAAGTATCTCTCTTTCGGCGGCGATTGTTGTTCCACCTTGGGGGTGTCTAGAACAGGCTCCAAGAAGCAGGCGAGTGATGCGTGAAACGGCGGAAACTCTTTAAATCGTGGGAAATAGTGGGTTCCTGACAACTCGAAAAGTCTGGGATCTTGAAATCGATCCGCGAGGTTCCAAGCTTGAGCGGGAAAGACCACTGGGTCATCGGCTCGATTTCGATTCGCCCATGATGTACGTCGTTCGTATTATGATGCCATACAGTATTGTCCATCGGTTTTCATGCTAAAGAACCTTTTCGAGTCCTTGCCTCGCTGCTTGAATCTTCACTTCTAATGAAGGGTTGATAGAGCAACCAGCATGCCCACACACCCGAGTCTCTTTCGACAGTGAAGGTTGATGCAGCATTCACATAGCGAGAGACAGTCTGTGAGACAGGAATCTCAAATATTGCGACGCCCAAATGAGTTGAAAATAACAAGGATATGGCTACACACTGCACTTGCATGCAATTCCCGCTACAAGGGGGAAGCTGTATACAAATGATCGGCTTCCGTCGAATTTCGATCCTTGACTGCTCCTGCTTCTACCTCGACTTGGTAGTTTAAGGGACATGTTTCAGTTTACATAAAGCTACTCTCAGATCTAGTCCAGCCCACAGACAGGACATACGAGCAAAGAGCCCTTGGCCGCTACCGCCCATTCCGTAAGGTATTGCAACAACCCTCACAGATTGAGACCTGATCACGTCTTGGCATAAATGGAAGCTAGATCTTCCTGACACCAGGGACCTGCAAGATAATGTTGGTTGGTGAGGCCTCGTCCTATGAGCTCCGTCCCTATTAACCCTGTCCTAATTACATGTGGTCTTCTGGTAACTCCAAGTAGATCGTCGAAGGCTATACGTGCTAGGTCCCACTGCGGTTCCCGGGATTGATAAGTAGCAGCGCGGTTACTGTGGTAGTTTGTAAGTACATGGGCCTTACACGGGCCCGGTCTTGTACGTACCTGTAGGATGAGATGTCTCAAGGATAGGCTAATCAAATTGTCTCTATGTATGTAGCACTGTGTGATCGATCGCGAATAGAACTTCTAACTGGAATAATTTGTGGTACTTTTGTTGAGAGAGCACAGCGAGAAAAAGAACCGATTGATTCGACTGGTCAGGGAGAGAGAAGAGGGAAGGAGAGAAAGCCTATGGAAGGAGGGTTTATCTACAGCAAACAAGGGTTGGGGCAAACACCCATCTCAACAACTTTGACAACACCATGGTTTTACCTAGCATCAGATTCAGAGTTTATGATGTGTATTCCTTTAGTTTGAAAGCAAACCGACAGTCCGCGATGCAACGAATGTCTGGATGATTCAGCCTTTGTGGTCTAGTGCATCTAATTGTCAACATTCATGAATATGACCTTTACGAGAAGTTGCCGCTTCCTAAGAATACCAATCGAGATAAACAAGTTCATTCATGACGAATACCCTTCATTACGAGACCACCTTACGTTATATGAATAGTTGAATATCTATTCCAACGTAAAAGAAGAATGAATGATGAATAATGACGACTGTGGATCCAGTAGCGTCGGATGAGATATTGAATCAATGGCTCCCTAGCCGCAACCCCACAGAGCTGTATAAAACCATCAATGGATCCGTTTCCGGTACATCAATTTCCCACGGATATTTTCTTGTCTCTCATACGTCAAGAGCAACGTTGCCTAAATGGACTGGGGCCTTCGTCTACAGCGCGCCTTTACGCTTGAAGTTAGTCACATCCATCACCTACCCAGGAATGTCCATTGACAGATATACTATGAATCAAGGTTGAGATAAGCGCTCCTCGCATTGGTTAGTGGTGCCGTGAGGCTAAAGATTCCAGAAACTGACTGAAGATATAGATGGCACAAACTACCAATTCGTATGTCTTCATCTTTGATGCTAGTGTACCTCGTCGCTGAATGCTCTGGGATGGTGGACAGGACATCGCTGCGGGCTCACTAGAGACCGAAGCTACATTTACGCCACCGCTCAAGATCAACTCCATTTCCGGCCTTGACAAAGCAGTCCTGGTCGACAAGAATCTACGCCTCAACGTGTCCGTTGATTTACAGTATGTCTCCATTGATTAAGAGGCACCTAGCATGATATCTCAAGGAAGAAGGTATATCAGCTTACGTTGAACCTAGACTGCAGGACGACACAGGTGGAAACTCTGGTAGAAAGGTGTGATGAAAAATAGGCTCGGAAAGAGAGATGACTTGCTTTTGCTGATTCAATGGAAGATCAAACTACAGTGGGGTGGTACTGTTTTTGTCGGACAGTGCGAAGAAGATATAATGGGCGGCCTTTTCCAAGGAGAAACCGATTTTGGGAACCCCCGTAAGTTGTAATCATCGAACACAAGCACATCACTGACTCTTCGTCTTTCCAAGTTGTCACTCTTCAGTTTGATGTAAGAAATATCTGCATGCAAGCCTTTTAGCTGACCAACGGCCCACTAACACCTGAGTAGGTTGGTAAGGAAGACCTCGTCGGGCTGGGAGACCGAATATTTGTCGGGCAAGGCCGATTCGTGAAGAAGGAAGGGCCAGAAAACCTCCGCTTGATATACCAGGTGAGCGAACTTCAAGCCGGCGAACTTCCTTCTAGCTAGGTTAGATCTCGAGACCTGGTACTTAAGTACTATCTGATATGACATTCTTCATTTTTTTCCCATCTGCAGTGCTACCAGAACGTGGCCCTGCCGCCTTTTCCTTATCTCTCATTGTGTACGTGGGATGACTCCCCGGTCCAGCTCATCCGCAGCTGAAATCTTTCGTCTTAGCTAAACATGCGGCCTGTATGAGATCCCATAAATAGTCCTCGCCGCTATGATGGAGTTATAGTTTCTTGCATTCCGTGGGATTTGACACCATATCACCGCACACCGAAAGATGATACCCCGGAACGCAAAAAACCCAGAAAATACTCCGGCTGGCCGGATTGAGATACCACTTTATCTGTTTCGATTGAAACATATTTATAACTACTTAAGTATTTTTGTCGCATGCGAATAGTCGTCGAAAGGTTAAAGAGGACTTGGAAGTGATGTGTCAAACGCAGGAGTAGTAATTTAACACCAAGGACATGGCTGTTCATCAAGTGTCCTTTCTCTCTTTGTCTTGATATGACAAACGGGGAATAATCGGAATACCAGAACAACCCCTGAATTCAACTACGCTTCAACAGCAAGATCGAGAATAAAACACACCTCAATGCATCTCAATGGAATACCGTAATGCTAGCACATAACAGGAACGGTAGATCCAAGTACAAAGCTAAAGTCCATAGGAGCAAGATCGGAACGAAAAGGTTTGATTTGAGAAGTTTCATCCGCTGTCATGTAAGCTATCAAAATACTTCGATAAGACGATCAACAATCGAACGATTTTGTTTCATCAACTGGGTGATGCGTGACGGCCTTCAAAGAGACCGAGAATATGCCGATTCCTAATGACCATTTCCTCGACCTCAATTCGGTAGAATCTCGAGTCGAAATTTGTCCCCACCATGAATTCCAAGTCAGGATTGAAGCCTTCCTTTTCTGGGACGATAGGCCCATACGCCGAAACAATAAAACCAACACCAAAAGCACGATCCGTCCAAACAAGCTTCGTAAAAAGCCTATTAGACGACGTGTTGCTCTCATCGCTGCAGTCAGTCTTGCCTTCGGTAAACCAATCGCTCCAGAGTCTGATGGTTTTCACTCTTCCGCCACAAAGATTGCTGACTAGGATGGAAGAATTAGATTTGCATTCATAGATAGCAAAGCACATCTGGTAGAGAAAATCAAGGTTGTCAAGCTGTATGATCTTGCTATAGTTCACCCGCTGGGCCATTTGGGTGATATCCCCGGGCCTGATCATATCTGAGGCGAGTGAATCCAGGCTCTTATCGCGAGATACCTTCAAGCTGATGAAACTGTCTCGAGGGGGCCAATGTTTTGGCGAATGCATTTTATCCCCAAAGAACCGCTGTTTGACTGGACTGCGAGAAAGACTTAGCTCTAGGGCTTCGCATCTCTGCATCATTGCCGGGTCTGAGAGCATCATCTTCAGTTTAGATGGAGTCTGTGGGGAGAGATAATATGCAACACGACGATCCAACTGAGACTGAACCAGGCGGAAACAGGAAGGCGAAGCAAGTGAAAATCCAGACAAGCATTCACATGGTAGATAATGCAGTATCATATCCCACAGCTATCAGATGTGTTAATCAATCTCGAGTGTTCCAAGACCAGGCGAACCTCACCTCTGGGGGGAAGACTCCCAGGTGCGAGTACATTTCAAATAAATCCACAGCGCACGTTCAGCGTATTTCGGACACCCAAAGTAACACTTCTACCTATAAGCTAACGCGTGTTGCATTATATGTATTGTTGATCTCGGCATGGACGGAGATAACCTAATGTGGGTGAAGTCATTTAGTGCCCTGGATTGTCAATACATGTCGTAATGTTGTGTAGCAATGCCAATTCAGCCGCCAAAAGAAATTCCGAGGAAAATGGGAAGGCAAAAGCCTTTGCGATTCATCAAAAATATCTCGTGCGTGAGAGTCACGCAATCCACCCGTCCCCTTCGGTGTGCGGTCGAGGGTAGCAATTAGTAATGGTGCGCAGTGATATTGTGCGGAGCGCGTCTTACAAAGCTACGTGAGGGATAGAAACAACTCAATAATTTGCCGTCCCATTTGATAGAGAGATGGCGAGAGGATTCATTTCCGATCCAATGTAGATGTCATTGCATAGTGGGTTGTACAATCAGTCACCATGATTTCCAGTTTTGCTGTATCCACCGGTGGTGTGAAGGGATTTTGCAACAGCCGATGGCGAGTGGACAGGCTTCTCGTTTCTAGATGGATGGTCTGTGATTAGATAAAGAGACTCATAGGCAAGGAGAGATGACATACGTCTCCGAAGTCCACTGGTCGAGCACACCGATCACGACAAAAACTCCCAGATACAGAGATACCGCCCAAGGCTTGCTACAGTGACTGACAGAGATGCACCCGGCACATATCACGGCTTCGGCGTAGGAAATTCGTACGCTAATGTTGTCTTTGTGCGGTGAAGATTGTTGTATGATACCGAAAATGGATAAAAGGGCCCGTGTATAGACAAAGCCATGCATAGGCATCATTGCGTCATGGTAGTCCATTGGATCTCCTGTGACATAGGCCTGGATGATCCAAGCGGCTCGTAGGAATGAGCCAGCCTGATAAGCGGGACCTTTTGCGATGTGAGAAATTGCAGAACAAACAACAAAGAGGAGGCTCAATTGCCGGAGGGACTCACGCGTATGCGGTGGGTAACCACTAGGCAGCTTTTCGGCCAATATCAAAGATGTGAGAGAATGGACAAGGCACGCAACTACCGCCAACAAGGAACATTCCAAGTCACAATAGTAAAGCACGAGTTCAAGAATGCCTGATCCAATATGTGCCGGTAGTGCTGCAATGGATTAGCTTTACTCACTAAGAGGTCGCATGCCGAAGTACCTTTGTGAGGTGGCCGATAGAGCTTCCCTTTTTTCAAACAGCGGTGGGCAGCAAGTAATGCATAAAGGGTAAATAGAATGCCATCTGAGTCGTTTGTGTGCGGCCGTGTGGTGACTTGACTTGGTGAGCTTTTGGTAGATAGTCATCTTGGACGCATATCTCACATTTAACATCCCTTGTGATCTGGTTGAGCATGGGAATTATGCCCCAGGCATTCATGGCTAATTGTGCGAGTTATCAGGGTGTGGAAATTTCAAAATTGTCTTCCTGGATCTTTTCTACTTATAGTTGATCGATATTCATACTTGAGCGCACAGATGTTCCGATCCTTTTCTTTTTCAACATAACCGTAAGATAATTTTGAAGGGTGTACGGCAGATATTGCTGAAACATGCAATCGCAACGCTGACGTGGTGTATCCTTTTACATAAAAGGCTCGAGCTCAGGATATGCTTTATGTGTGAAGCCAGAAAGCCCGGCGAAGTAATCAGTCAACAATTGCTCCGCTCTGAATGAAGTCACAGTTGAATTTTTGGTCATTAGTCCTGCATCTTAAGAGCCCGGATGTATCTGGATACAAGACGAAGCCAAGTCGCCAGAGCCTTTGGGTCCATTTCTCAGGACTTGGAATGAGGCTTGAGTACTTTAAGTATGCTCCAAGTGGTGGACCTCGCATTTTTGGTCGTATGGCTACGAAATTTTGACAAAGCTCCCCTCTGTTTTGTGCTCGATGTCTTCTAGGCTGCTTTTCTTTGATCTATACAGTAGTATCGAATCCCTGATCCCAGCAGACAACTTAATTGACGAACTTATGAAGCTTCGCATGAAGGAAATAGGCAAGGTAAACTCTATTTCAAAGGAAATGATTTGTGCACATGGTTGTTAGGCACGTGGATTCCCCAGATCGCATTAGCGATGTGATGTAGATTCAAGATTCCTTTATTACGGAGTGTAGCGGAACAAGTATATATCCAGACACTAGCCGATATATATAGTAGCGCACCGTAACACCAAATAATAACGTAATATGTAGGATAGACCTGGGGACTAAATTTGGATGTTAAAGAAAGTTTGCTGAGACTTCAGGAGTAGATCTTTGAACCAGAATTCCTTATCAGGACCGAGATCTGTAGAGCCTTTATCTTCTATATCGAAATCATGACCAATGATCCGTCGAAGCATTTTGTTATAGATGTAGCTCTGATGAGATTTTTTCTGTATAAGGATCACAAGATTGTGGGTCAAGTACTAGAGTCCCCAGGCCTTGGAGAAATTGATTCTAGTTAATTGTGCCTGTTGACTACGGCTTTTATCCAAGCAAGAAAGACAAATGTGCTGTCAATTCATCTAGAAATGGTCATGTTGATATCGGGCTCTGTGGTGCTTTCTGCTAATGTTGGTTCTCTACCTCCGAAACGCCGAGAAAGACCCAGCTTTGCTTTACATACGCTCTTACTAGTCTCTCAAATTGAGAGTTTAAGATGAAATGTACATACAACCCGGGACTCTCCATATGAAATACTAAGGTCTGGGCCGGAGAGTGAATCAGAACTGAGCAGTAGCCCAATATAACGATTGCTTTCTGTCCAAACAGACTGAATGGTGCCATAGACGTATTACCTCCATTACAGAGAGTACAGAATTTCGGCAATAGCATAGAAATGCACCCATTTTCACATTTGACCAATTTCTTTCGCGATCAAACGAAATCGGCTTTTGAAATTTGTAGCACTATATTGATACAGTCACTAGCGAAATCAGCTTCCGCCCTAACGCTTGCTTTTCTTTTCTCGGGACCCACCGCCAAAGTACTAGCGGCATAGGTTTATTCAACAGACATCAATAAAAAAAACCCCTGCTGGATGTATCGAGTTGTAATTTACAACGAAATTTACCAATACAAATGAACTCAGCATTTGAAGGCATGGTTTTTGCACAATGCACGTGACCGATTACCTTCTCGCAAGGCGACTGGCTAGGAAAAATCCATCAATACTTGCCACCCTCAAGTCACTGCTTCCATGAATAATTATCCGTTAAACCACATCAAATAGATAAATGGCAGTCTACATTCCAGTAGAATCATTTTTCCCCTTACATCTGATTCGAAGATTTATGTTGTTTCCGCTGTTATGTGCGGTCTTGACTTAGTCCAAGGACGCATAGTTGGTGTTGACCGCCCTCATGATTTGAAGATTAGATGCTGATGTTTTTCTTGATTATGGAAATTCATAATGGAATAGTGAGTCTTTGTCCTCGATGATATCACATGATATTCTGCTTTGATAGTGCGGATCATGGTATTTCCATACCGACAGACAACACGTGCTCTGCTGAGAGAGGTCAAGGCGGGGTTGATTTGTTATTAGTGCCCCTTTCGATGGAAGTGGGTCCATGTAAGTTGGCTTTGAGGGGGTTTCGGTGCGGCGCGCCCCGTTGCCAATACCGCAGAACAGACTTTTCCAGGAATGGGACATCATGGAAGGTCAAGATATCTCTGCCAACAATCGTCAACTGCCTCACATAATAAATTGGACAAGATGAGTGCATTCCAAGGCTGATCTTGGCATTTCTTTGCTTCGGTGGGGTGGAGAAGACGGCTCCTACCAATAGCGTCGTTTCTCTAACCGCCCGCTGCTGCACATCGTGTTCATTATGAGGCTGAACCTCCCCGGTTAGCAAATATTTTCCCTCTATCTTACAGGGCTTCTTTCCTCCTCTCAAGCCTCCTCCGCTCTCTTTTACTCATAGTGGCATATATTGTCCCCATAAGTTAGGCCTCTATTGCACACCAGACGTCAGGACTTTCGAAAGGTCACCCGGGCAACTAATTTTCGGGCATTTTGTATCGTGTTGAAGCCATGTCAGATCCTGCAGAGTACACTGTGGGCTGGATATGCGCCTTGCCCGTGGAATACGTTGCCGCACAAGAATTCCTCGATGAAGAGCACAAAAAACCCAGCTTTGTGTCGCCAAATGACACAAACGACTATACATTAGGCAAGATGCACGAGCACAACGTTGTGATCGCCGTCTTGCCTGATGGTGAATATGGTACAGCTTCTGCGGCCAATGTAGCGACGAACATGCTGAATACCTTTCACAACGTCAGGGTAGGCCTTATGGTCGGCATCGGTGGTGGCGTGCCAAGCGAAAAGCACGACGTTCGCCTAGGCGATGTCGTGGTCAGTGCGCCTCGTGGTGGTGAAGGAGGTGTCTTCCAGTATGACTTTGGCAAGTCCATCCAAGGGCAAAGTTTTCAGCATACACGGTTCTTAAACCAGCCACCAACTACACTTCGCACTGCGATGACGGGAATACAGGCGCAATATAAGAGAAAAGGTCATAAGCTTACGGAGGCCATCGACATCATTCTCGACACAAATGTTCGGCTGCGCAGCGAGTATGAACGTCCAGAATCAACCACAGATAGACTCTTCCGGCCCTCTGTCAACCATAAATTAGATTGTGGTGCTGAATCCTGTGCAAACGATGACTCAAACTGGCTTCCGCGGCGTGAGCGATCCGATCATGAAGATAATCCTGCCATTCACTATGGTCTTATTGCATCTGCCAACCAGTTAATGAAGAACGCTTGGGTTCGAGATCGACTCGCCGCAGAAAAAGATATCCTCTGTTTCGAAATGGAAGCTGCGGGGCTGATGAATACTTTTCCATGTCTGGTCATCAGGGGGATCTGCGATTATTCGGACTCACACAAGAGCACAATGTGGCAAGGGTATGCATCTATGGTAGCAGCTGCATATACAAAGGATCTCCTACAGAGAATTCCTCTCAACAGAATTGAAGCCGAGGAGAGGATAAATGCTGTTGTGTCTGGTTAGTCTAGCGCAGTCTTTTAACCATTTTGTCAGCACTTATTGACTTGGGCATTACTTAGAGGAGCTGAAAGGTATCCAACATTGCTTAGATCAAGCATACCGTCAAAACGAACGGCACTTTAGTCAGCAGAAAGCAAGAGTCTTGACTGATCAACAGCGCCTTTGTCACCAATTGTTCAAGGTCGTCAACTACGCGGAGCAAAAGAACATAAACCCTCAACGAGCTGATGGAACCTGCAAATGGGCTTTCCAGAGCTCTGCATACATCCGTTGGTGGGAGAGCAACCGTAACGAACTTCTCTGGGTTTCTGCTGATCCAGGCTGTGGCAAGTCTGTCTTAGCCAGATCAATAATCGATGATTACTCAGAGACCTCTCATCCAACTGTGAGAATATGTTACTTTTTCTTCAAAGATAATGATGAACAGAACAATCTTGCTACGGCACTATGTTCGGTACTTCACCAGCTCTTCAGCCAGCAGTCTAGTCTATTGACATATGCCATTCCGACCTGGGAAAAGAATGGGGGGGCGCTCCGACAAGAAGTTGACGAGCTTTGGCAGATCTTGATGGCGGCAACATCAGCTGACATATCGTGCAAGACCATTTGCATATTCGATGCACTTGATGAGTGTCGTGAAACGGATCGGCGCCGATTAATTGAAAAGCTCCAAGCGTTTCATCTCCAGCCATCTTCATCAACAGAGGAAAGCTGGTTAAAATTCCTTGTGACAAGTCGTCCCTACGATCATATACAGGATCACTTCCGAGCAATCACCGATTATTTCCCGCATATACATGTCAAGGGGGAGGAGCAGAATGACCAAATCCATCAAGAGATTGATTTGGTGGTGAGGACTCGGGTGAGAGAATTGGCTGAAACAGTACCACTGTCACCAGAGCTTCACCATCAAGTTGAAAGAAAGCTGCTTCAAATGGAACACCGTACATATCTTTGGCTGCATCTAGCCATTGGTGACATCCGTGCTACCTTGAAACACAGCCTTCGGCCCGGAGCGAACTCGATCACACTGCTACCGTCTTCTGTGAATGCAGCATATGAAAAAATCCTTTGTCAAGTCCCAGTTGATGAGATAGACATAGTCAAAAAGATCATGGAAATCATTGTGGCGGCGCGACGTCCCCTGACAATACAAGAGATGGCCATTGCGTTAGGAATTGCCACCTGCTCAAAACCGCTAACAACAAAGCAGGCTCGGTTAGATTCAAGCAATTTAAATGAAAAGCTTCGGCAGTTATGCGGGCTCTTTGTTTTTACCAGCAAATCAAAAATCTACCTCATCCACCAAACAGCCAGAGAGTTTCTCATCAGCAAAGGGTTTGTGCGACCAGAGAGTATGGTATGGCAAGGATGTGTCAATGACCAAGATGCCAATCGAGTCCTGTCGGAAATTTGTGTGGCTTACTTACACGAGGAAATCCAAAAGGGTTCGTGCCAACTCCCCACGGGTGCAGAATATTGCACTGAAAGTGATGCCTTTTTGAGGTATTCCGCAACATATTGGATTGAGCATGTGCGTAGCACAAGCGGTTTCGAGTCTCGCTTTCTTCGCCTGGCGGGTAGCCTCTGTTGTGTAAAACAGGCATCAGTGTGGCTCAGATCCGTAGAGCCACCGTTCCGGTACTGTTGCTATGCACATGAGCCACTGCCGTTCTTCTGGGCAGCGAGGTGGGGATTGGACGATGTCGCATACTTGCTTTTGGAAGATTCAAAGATCCAGATAACAACTGAAGTTTTGGAAAAAGCTGCGGCTAATGAGCCTGCAGTCATGAAATTTCTTCTAGATCGAAAAGGAGATGAAATCAGGATCACTGATAGTGTTGTGCAAGAGGCTGCCGCCAATCAGGAGAGTGGACTCGCAATCATGACAATTCTGATTGAACGAACTGAACGGAGAGGAGAAGAATTAAAGATTGTCAATGACGTTCTGCAAAATGCTGCAAGGAATGGAAAAAGTGGGTTGGCAATCATTAAGCTTCTTGTGGAATTCCTTCATCGCGGAGGCAACAAAGTCACGATCACGGGCAAGGTCTTGGAATCTGCCGCAGCGAACTGGTGGAGTGGACTGGACATCATACAGTACCTGATAGATCGAAAGGATGTCGCAGTGAGGATCACACGAAGGGTCCTAAGAATGGTCTTGAAGCATCCTCTTGGGGACGATATTCTACGCCTTCTACGCCCAAGAAGTTCCCTAATCAGAAGGATCCTCCGGAAGAAAATCCCGAATCACACCCGCGCACGCCTCGGCGGCAATGTCAAATGGAACATAAGAAGGAACAAAGCAAAGCTGAATATGAAAGCCAAGCAAACGTGCCGTAGTGATTAGCCAGATAGGAATGCAATTTGTCTCGGTTCTCTATACCGACTTATGATATGCTCAACAATGAAGCTCTTCGTCCACCCTGGACCAAAAATTCTTACATGAAAGCTATACTTATATCACCATTTATTGAAATACTATCATTATCACGTGTCAAATGAAGTGTAGTATTAAAAATATTGCTAGGGTAAATCTGGGGTATTTTTCAAGAATTACGTAGATGATGTAACAGACGGGTCAGAAAAGAATAGCATGTCTAGGTACCTACTCCACGGCGTAATTCTATAACTGTGACTATGCGGTCAAATAAAAGGAACGAAGTAGCGTCTTGGCAATGGGCCCCGGAAATAAAAAGTCCTTGTCTAGGGTGGAAGCTGTTTTCGCTAGCGACTGTATTTGGGTCAATGGGGAAATATGTTCAAGAGCAGTCAGCCGAAGCACATCCCATCTCTACCTCAACAAACGCGCGCTCCCCTTTTCACCCCCCCAGTCCTGTATGGATTCAGAGCGAACAGGGCTGCCGTTTTCCTCCCCACGGTTATCAATGATTGAGGACAACCTGATCTCGCGGGTGTAAATCTTTGACCAGCAACCGGAGGATGATTGTCAATTCAATGCATCTATAAAGTTCTGCTGATTGAACTCCCACCATCATCACAGAAGCAGAAGCACAGCAATAACAGCCTGACTGATTTGCAATTCAATATATCACATACCCCGATTCTAAAGTTGTTGAACGAGTGATTGATTAGACTTCTCGGTGAATTTGATAGAAGGGAGTGGACAGCGTTAGACTGTCACTTGTGCAACATGTTTTCATCAAACGTTAACATTGTTCATGATGATATAGTTACGCAGGTGAAAGACATCTATAAGAGCTGGACTCTCACCTCATGTCGGTCACATAAGACTCTGATCCTCCCGTGTCTTTCCTGAAAGACTTTACACTTCAGCTAGCAGGTTCCAAACGTCTCAAAGTTTGAAGATGCAACGCCTAACTATTGAGCTTTTGCCCAACGAGATTATTGAGCATATTTTCCTAGAAGCGCTGGAGGTCAACTTAGCCCGCGCCTCGAGTGCCATCGCTGCTGCGGTATCGCAGGAACGTATTTATGATGCGTTCATGATACACGCATTTTGGAACGATCCACAGGACTGCATTCGAAGGCGTCACTTTGATACAGAATCGACTTATGTGAATCTGAGGCTCAGAAAGAGAGACTACCAGGAAAGCCGGTTGTTCGGACGGAAGTTTCAGCCTGCTCGATACCAACCCATGAAGATTGAGAACCAAAGAGAACTCCAAAGCAACGTCATTTCTTGTCAATGGTTTAAGATCCATCGCTTTCAACGAATTCTTCCAACCTTACTCGCCTTGACACTAGAGGCGTTGAGGTTGCGAGAAAGGGCACGCTTTCCACTGCTGAAAAACCAAGCAAATCACCCCAGTACGAATTCAAAACTGGTGTTAAATTGCGAAATTGATCATGACATAAATGATGGCTACCCAAAGCGACTGCGAATCGTTGACGATCTGACTATAAAAGCCACCTACCAGACCCCTGTACACGGGAAGCCACATATCATCCGAACAGCGCGAATATTGGTTTTTCCCGACAGGATTTTGCAAGGCCCGTGGGACACGAATCGCTTAGGCTTACTGGTCAACCTGCGTCGTGTCTTCGGAAAACGATTCGGGTCGTTTGTTTCAAGCGTGGAGAAATCAATCCAATCATCAATAGCTCCTATGTTTTCCGACCAAGCCTGTCTGCGGGGAATGGAGGTTGCGATACGCCAGAATTCTCGACTTGCAATTACATATCTCATGGACATCAGAGAAAACTTTCCACTCACTTGCACCAGTGGGATACAGAAAGTGCCACTTCCAAACCATCTCCTGACGATGGCGATGGAGAATGACACGACGGATTTTCAAATCCTTTGCTTACTGATGCGGGCTCTGGTACCTGCTATTCGGCCGAGTTCTGAAATGAGTAAGTGGACGAAGTTGGCAATTCTTCATGGAAATCTAGGGGCAAGGTGGCTGTTGGGCTACCTTCAAGGAAACAATTCCTCTCTCAGCGGGATCAGAGTGTGGAGAGCAATTCAAGAAACCCAGTTGTCAAAAGAACCCCTACTAGACAGCGAAATTTGGGTGTGAACTCAACACACCATAAGGAGAGATGCGATCGTAGTTGAGAATCTTTCCCAGGCCGGGCATGTTCTAAGACCTACTCATCTTCTTTGAATGGATTATATATAAAGATCTTCTCAATATATAAATCACACGAAATCACAAGAGCCGGCCATTTCGGTCTGCCAAATCATGAAAATGCCATAGCATGCACCTGAGTATCGATGCCGTATCCCGAGGCAGCAATGATTGCTATTCGTTGGAAATATTTGTTCCGATAAAATCCTGGTTTAAGACTAATTCTAGCTGTTAGCCATAGTGCCAATGTATGTGCTACTTCCGTTCGTCAGAACGCGTTCTGTGGTCGTGAGTATATCGAAACGTAGGCACTATCCCGTTGAGCGTTGTTGGGATTTGACAAGCCCTCCCCATCGCCAAATGGATACCTCTGCTGTGGCTGGTTTCTTACGTGGTTTTTTCGACGTGCCCAAACAAATGTGATAAACATTAGGAAGGTTCCGAGTGCTACGCCCCCTGTGATGACCCCAATACTGGCGCGGCTAACGGACCTGAAGGAAGCAGAGCCGTCTGGATTAGATCCTGGGTGTGAATCGTCCGGTGTGGAAGTGTTGACGACCGTGGACGAAGAGAGAGACTTGGCCTTTGTGGAGAAAATTGTTTTTGTTCCGCTTGTGAGTGCTAGTCTCGTTGTTATAGGATCTATCGAGATCTCCAACAAGGAAAGTACAGTGCTACTAATGGAATTCAGCAACTAGAATGACTGTGAAGGTCTTCCCGGATCTTTATGCTCACCTGGTTAAGGATAAAGGTACTGATGTGTCAAACTTTTTGTCATCTCCGGCCAGGGTGGGATTAACAAGAGGTCTTGTAGTACTCATTGTAGATAGCAGCTGGACGGAGCTCGTAACGAAACTTGTGGTGCTACTGCCTCTATATTGTGTAGAAAGACGGTCTTTTGATCGGATCGAAGGCGAAGAGGATGTGACGACCGATGGTCCAGTGTAGGTACTGGACAGTAGACACTTTGCCCCATAGCAGGCCGCTTGGGGAATACCTGTTGTTTCAATCACGACGTACCCGTTCCCCAACCGCTGTGTGCCCGTTTGGATGAATCCATTACTGTCGAGCTGTGCAGGGCGAACTGATGAGGTTGATTCTAATCCATTGGATCCAACTATGAATCCAGTTTCAAGAGCATTCACAGGCTCTATCCTGCTTATGTGGGAGTTCAAAGCGGGTGGGTCCTCTTGCGGGACAGAGGTGGAAGTTACCAACACCCGGGATGGATTCGTGAATAGCCCTTGCCTACTAGGAGCATCGCTCATCCATGGGACAGTGGATATACTGCCATCGGGGTAAAACCTGGCAGAAGTTGAAATGGCGGACCTTTGGGACGGAGTGGTCATGGTGGTGGAAGCCATATCTTTGGGTTGCGTTTCTATGAAACAATCATTAGTAGGAGGCCGGGACAACTCGAAGCTTTGGGGCTCCCTGGGTACTTCCTTTGTGATTTATTGACGTTGCTTGTCAGAAGGGAATCTCTCGGGGAGCTTTGAGGATGCCAATGAAACTTTCGGGGGCACTCACCATCCTTTCCTATCACTGGGGTAGCAAAGAGATCTTGAGACAGAGGGGGTCGAGAGGGCAGGGCAGATTTCAGGTTGTATAGAGCAAGCTTGTGGCTTTTTGATGTTGACACTTCAATATCCCCGAAAGCGGGCTCAGAACCCATATTAGCAAAAGAGATTTCAAAAAGCTTTTGCACGTATGTCCCAGTATAGTTTCTCTGTGGTGGTGTCGGCACGAGACCTTGAGAGAAGGGTATAATATGCTCTTCTTTTCGGGAACACCGAGGATAGTCTACCCCGATCTGGGCTCTCTCTCTCTCCTCCATTTATAGCGTCCCCAGCCTTTTCGGTCCAACTGGCACATTACTAAAATGCACTGATAGAGTATATACGGATTGATCAAAACATGTGTATCGTACGATGAGTCTATACCCAAAGTCTTCCACCTCTGTACAACTAAAGATGTTCTTTCACATTTGACAGATAGATCGTCTATTAGCGCCCGGAATGGAGGTCAAGAAAATCATTAGATTGATTGAACACTATATTATACTCGTCTAAATTGAGTTACTGTATTTAAGTCCGGATCCTGTATCTGAATAGCTTACAACCGATAGGAAAGAAGGAGATCTTGGTTTAATATATACTGTGTTACATTTCACTTCGACCAGCCCACAACACGGTCTATGGCAAGTGAGACCCAGAATCTCGTGAATATATAATAAGTAGTTATGTAAGGGTAATTCTTTTACAGAAGGGCAGAATATATATCGACAATCGAACACAATACCACACGTATATATATGGAGAATCAAGAGGACGCATCCGTCTTTATCTGCGTTCCTCTTTGAGTTTCCAGAATCTCATAGCATACATCACGAGATCTCCATTCTAAAAGCTGGAAGCAAAAGCAATCCAGTATCTATGACAATTGTTTTGTGCCTCGTAATGCGTACAAAGCTAAAGACCGAATAACCAAATCGATTGATTGGAGTATCTCGAAGATATATGGCGTCACAGCTTTGGAATTGTAGATGAGGCGAGGTCCTATCCAGCATCAAATGAAAGTTAACAATTTTAGAATACGAATAAAAAGGTATTTTTAATGCTCTTTACTGCTTCTATATCGTAATTAACTGTTATTCGACAGTGCAATGTGAATGATCCGCCATGGTGTAGAATCATATATTTGCCAGAGTAGATCTACGGTGGCTTAGCGCTCGTTTCTGCCTATCAGCTAACTATATCCGGCTGATCGTCATTCCGCATGATTGCTTAATATTTGGCCTTCTTAACTGGCACCAGTTTATCCCCGATACAAGTCAAATTTTCGGGAATGTAAGACAAATAACACGGCGTTTTTGATACTGTTTCCGGCCAATAATGTAGCTCGTCTAGTACAGCATTTGTATTCTTACGATACTATGCCATACGTACCATTTACTTAAGTATAGATGGTGAACTGTTGGATTTCAATTTTAATCAAGACGTCCTATTCTAAAGTTGTTCCTTGAGTATCGGTCGATATATATTGTCAAAGCAATGTTGAGAAATCTCGGCTCGGCTATTCTGCCAGGAGTAGGCCCAAATGTTTGTCTTATCCTATTATCCCATGAGCTAAAACCGTTCAATGAACAGATACAGTACTTTTCGAAATCACCTATACCTCCGTTTTTTGGCTGCTTGACTCGGAGAAAAGTAATTCCTATATGCGCTGTCCCCTTCAATTCACCGCCTTATAGCTCTGGCAGAAGCGGTATTGTAATGATCGTATTGCTGTGGTTGTATCATTGGTATAATACTGTAACATCACATTAAACCGCTTAGAATTGTTGTGTGATGGCAGAACCCTCTTCGTAGTAGTTGAACGTCATCTATAAAGTATACGAGTCTCTCGTATCTAGACTTACGCTGGGGTGCTATCACCCGCTGACCTGTTCCCCCTTCATCACACTGGAGTATTTGGATAAGCAATCTGATCCGGTTGTTTCTTCTTCTTCCCTCCAGCGACAACCAACGGCCACAACCTTTTACCAGCCTATGATTTTGGCTCTAATTGCAACATAAGCATGTGCTTGTCAGCTTCTGTCGAAGAATTTCGCAGTTTGCTTACCTTTGAGGAAGCAAGTCAGATCTGCCACCAATTCCACAACGGTCTGTGGCTACCAGGATGCCAAGTCTTGTGGAGTGGAGTAAGCCGTCATCTTGTACAGAGTTGGGCCGATAGGAATGGAATGCAGACTTTGACTACGGCAATGGGACCTTTGATGGTTCATGAGCAGCCGCAATGCTTATGGTCTCGCAAATCAAGCAAGCAATGGAGCCGGTACATGAAAGGCGCATCTGCTATGTTCGCTCATCATATCGCGCAAGATGGCGGTGTAGTCACCGTCCTAACCCCGCCTCCTCCAGACAGATACAATCCCCACGGTGGGTCCAACTATCAGACTCTCGAGGAACCGATCATCAAGGGAAAACTGGGGCCCAGAGTCTCCCAGATCGAGATAGTTCATCCGACTATCTTCGGTGCTCAGGATTTCCGATATGAACTATGGCCCCAAGATCAGGAACACACTTGGTTTGATATGTTTGGACATCCCTCGGCTGACATCCATTGGCGTCACGTAGTGGCACACCGATCGTTGCTGTGACCTGGCGTATTTGAATACGTGGGATTTACAAGATACTGATTCTACTTCTTGACGAAAGTGAACAGTCGCTGATCACTGAGCTTTCATCGAGCCAACCCATCTGGGTATATCACCAAGGTTAGGTTTCAAAAACAATTCATTTGTTGCCTGATGAGGCACTGCACAATCCATGGGGATTGCAGGGCACAAAGTTTATCTGTGTCGTTCTTCTCTCAACTTTTCTATTCGAACGGGTGTCACATTTGTGCTTTCGGTGCGATTTGAGATTGGTATCATATCTGTCAAAATTAGTTAGTACGAAATGTTAAATTCAAGTATGAAAGGAATGAAATTACTTACCACTTCAACCTTGCAACATCACCGGCTCCACCGCGATATGCACCAAGCAGCAAATGAACCATTTTTGAAACCTGCAGTCCGAAGTGATGGCGAACCTGGGCAACTATACGAATATATAACATAATGTTACTAATTGCCAAAAAAATCGTGACGTAATTATGACATAACAACATGTTGATGCAAATACAACGTTGGAGATGGTGACGGAAGAAATTGGCCTGATGCAGTGGATTTGGAAGAGTACACCAGATGACGGCGTTTTCCTGTAAAATATGTACATCTGACTGTGTCTTTCGACTGTACTGTAATTTTCATCTACCACGCCGGAAAGCGGTCTGAAAGGCGGGACTTCATCCACATCCAATCGGAACTGAAAGTGACCGGATTTATGTCCCGGAAACCAAATAACGAGAGTATCGAGGTATAGCTGATTTTGAATACTACTGTATATCATGATTTAAAAGCACGAATGAGGTGACCGGAGATATAAAGCAGGGTGCCCAACGTCTCTCAGACTTCAGGAGGTCTGAGTTTATCCGCTGACCTTGGTGAATGAGCTTCGCTCTGTCTATTCCTGTAAGCCTTTCAGATCTTGGGGATACTTAATTGTTTACCATTCATCGCTTTATCCTCAGCATAACTCAATCAACTGTCGCATTGCTGGATCTTGTCAGGCACAGAGGTGAGGTCGAAGTAGTTCCATTATTAGTGGAACAATCAGCCGCATTCGATGGATTGAAAGAAAAGAGCTCCTTTCGGGTAGTGGGCGGCTAGTTTCAATCTACTGGATCATTGGTGTATAATGGTGTTTTACGAAATACGTTGTCGGGGATCCTGCCATGGAAGCATTGCGGAAACATTTGGCCGCACCTTGCTTGGATGGAAGGACCTACAAACATGTCGAGCCAATTGTTGAACCATATTTTTCGGAGACTGGGGCGAATAATCTATTTGGCATATATCGTCTCAAGCGGGACGATGCTGTACACGTTGAGAATACCAAACAGTATGCTGCCGCCATTGCAAGGCGGTTCGAGATGGGAGCATGGGCGGGCACAGATGGAGTTAGATAAAAAAATCCCCCAAATCTGTCACCGGGTACAAAGCAAAAAAGTGTGCACGACGAAAAATTGGCTGGTGCTGAAATCCCGAGCTTGTGGCTCGTTACGCTATCTGATTGATGTATTCACTCTAATCCATTTTGCGAACCTTGTCAAAAGTCGGTCGATCAATCAGCTGGGACTCCTAACTTGAAGCGCTCAATAACTGGGGTTGCACGAAAGAAATGAAGAGACGTTTAAGCGACGCAAGCCCAGCTTCATGAGGCGGATGCACTTTTTGAAGCGCATCCAGCTCAGTAGACTGTAGCTGTATGTATTGGTATCTGGTCGGCGTTTTCGGGGCTCGGATCCCCACCAGCAAACAGTCCTCATTCTCGGGCTTCGTCCTTTTTTGGTTTTCAGTTTCTCCGCCATTGATAATGCAATTGTAGTTTTTAAACCTGTTGAGCCATCTCATCTCTTATGCCGTACAAACACCACCGTATGGTGCAATGACCATTTACACTATACGAGTCAGATCTTTCTATAGCCGGTAATTGCAATAAGCTGCCAGCATAAGTTTCAAATTTGAACCGTGTTCTGCCACCTGTGGAGATATGTATTGAAGCTCCAAGAATTTCGCTGGAAACCCGAGTGATGTGATATTGACACCAACCTAACATCTTTGAGAGTCAGTGCCAAAATTGAACAGCTGAGAATGTATTCGTGAGATTGATGGTTGAAAAGATAGACAAAAACCTCTACATCGCATCAAGGGTGGACACATACGCCAGTAGAGTAATCGGAAAGACGAATAAGACGACATATTGCATATTGCAAACCTGCTTCAGCGAGAAAACAGTCATTTTGGGGCATTCCTGGATCACATAAATAAAGACCCCAGGGTGGTAGTCTGCAGGGAAATGGCGATTTGTGTGGATAGACGTCGCCGGAACCGAGACCATCGCAGTGGCAGCGAGGGAATTTCCCCTGGGTACGCCAGATTGTATAGCAAATACAAGACTTCCCGATTCTGCTTTCCCGGTGCCTCTTCATGCAGTTTGCACCGACAGGTTGAGCTAGATGTCAAAACATACTGTTATGGAGTGAGGCGGGGAGACCTTCCATTACTGACGCGGGCACGACGCCATTTCGTCAAATTTTCGTACAAACATTGGAAGGTCCTATCGTCGCAAGTTATACGCATCATATTTCATAATCCCATGTGCGCGTTTATGAGTGAGTTGAAGGAGCTGACAGTCCGAATGGCGCGAGACCATATCTGTCTAGAGAAGCCAAGTACCAAAAGTCTCCATGGAAGGCTACAACTGATACGACGATGGCACAAGTGTGAGTTTGAGTCAATGCTGAAAGCAGAGCTTCGCCATAGCTGGGTTGTTGGACATGTATGGGAATATCCGCCTCCAAACACATGGTATAGTTACGAACAGAAGTATCGTAGTGATCTGGCCAGCGTCCCACATTACAGCTACGTAGGCGAGGCGGAATGGCAGGCAAGTAGCAAGAATAGAGCAGCAGACAGCCAGAATGTCGATGAAGCGGCACTGGCATAGGCAGATTGTTGCAATATCGGACAGAAAGGACATACGGCATAACATACAAGGATGATGAACAAGCAAAGATAATAAGGGAAAGCTGACACGAGAAGAAAAAAACGTGACGTGGGATCCAACTACGACCAATGAGAAAGAGGCTTGGCGGGAGAGTAGAGTAGCCTCCCCAGACACCACCAACAAAGTCGATACCGCCGGTTGGCGCGAAACACTCTCGCCTTCCCTCTCTAGACATCCCATCACTATTTGCAACCCTTAACACGTAGGTTGGGTCAGCACGTGGCGTGAGGACGTTGGATTTGCGCCATATCGCGAGCAGGTCCTGTGGGAGCTCGACAAGCAGGCAAAGGCGGATCTGATGGTCGTGTACTTCCACCCATCTACGCAGGCGACGGTTAATCTATTTGAGTTTGGGCTCTTGGTCGGGGAAGGTCATTGCTGTCTGTCCTAAGGGTTACTGGGAGAAGGGAAATATACAGATCGTGAGCCAGAAGCTTGGGGTTGAGCTGTTGGATGATATTGACAAGTTGGAAGGGGCTATGTTTAAAAACTTGCTTCCGCTACCACAACTATAGTACTATAGACATCACTCATATAATATTCAATGCGCCTGACAGCGGCATCTATCACTGGCTGAAATTTCTACTGAACGAGGACTTAGCTATCTTTGAATTTAACGAGGAGCCGGCCCCAAAACATCCTAGGCAATTACCAAAAGACGGACATCTATTTATTTTGGTTTCCAGCAGAGCCTGCTCGCTATTGTTCTCCTGCAACTTTGGTTCTTTATCCGACGTTTTCAAGGATATCACTTTACAATGCTAGTTTTTTTATCTTATCGGGCATACAGTGGGCCTCACATTTGACTCGCATATGGCTCATTATAGTGGAAAAGAACACAATAGCTAAACATTGTATTGTAAATGACCAAGCTAGTAAATAACAGGAACGTTTGCTGGGCTGTTAAGCGATACTTATTTCCTATATTGATCTGGCCACTTAATAATTATTTCAAACCAAGGACACTCCCTGCCCTGCCATATTCCATTATCTAGAGACGCAACTTAGAAGTTATGAATATTCCCAGCCTTGCTTCCACTGTAAGAGATGATTCCTGTCCCTCTCAAAACCAAGACTTGGATTTACAAAAGTAAACTATCACAAGATAAGCTTTCCTAAGAACGAGGTAGGGGGTAACTTACTACCGGTGATCAAGAGATAACATTCCTTTACTTAGTGTGCGCATTCTTGCGCTGTGCTGTCATTGCGGCGCTGTGACTTTCGATTGTCGGCGTATGGGATCAAGAAGTGCATTGGAATTGGATCTGGAAAGGACAAAGTATTGTCATGAAACTTGATTCATAATGTGAGAAATATGGTAGATCTGTATGTGGATTTCTGGGTATTTACCCAAAATATCTTAAGTACCATCAGAGTCCAAAAGAACTCGTCTCCGCCCAAATTTTGCCCCACCTGTAGACCCAGTACGATTATCCACATCTACATTCTTCACTACATATATATATATATATATATACACCCTATATATCCTGAAACAAATAAAACATGATATATTGTGCTAATATTCGGTATAATACTTAAGTAAGGCTTAGCTTTGCGCACGGCAAGCAATCTCCACTGCATTGATATGATTAATCCGTCAATTTTCTCCTGCGGAATCGACCACCAACAACTATATATACAGCGTTCAAAATACACCCAGGCTACCTCGCTTTGACCCATGAGCACACCCCGTAATTCGGGATGCCGATTTCTCAGGGCGCACTTTAGAGGCCACCAAACCGGTTCAATCAGGTTTAAATCAGAGGAGCGTGCAGGCCAATGTGCGATATGGATCCCATGGTATTCAAACCACTTTTTTGCGGCGTCGGACTTATGTATGGAAGCATTATCCTGTTGAAAAATAGTTCCAGGCTCATAGTTTGGAACCAATGCTTGGTCGAGAGCCGCAATGTATGAATTTGTGGTAAACCCGTTCCTTCGCGATGGAGGATCCCGTTCTATAATCACCAAGTATGAACAACCACCAATCCATATAGAAGCCCATACCATCTAGGAACGATCTTTGACATGGACAGCGGAGTCGATGACTTGTCGCTGATAGGCTTCAGATCTGAATCTCCATGACCATTTGATGTCGGAATTCGATGTTCTTTGAACGGAGCATTCATCGGAAGGGATCCAACTGCGGCAATCGCGCTCACAACGCCATTTTCGGGCGGGTTTAAAAGTTCAATTGCCAGTCGGTTTCAAACTGGAATCTTCAGAATATCATCAAAGAATCTACGGCGTACCATGCTTCGGGAGGGTCAAAGGTTGTGGTTCGCGCGGGGCTCTTTGTAGGTCCAATGGGGATTGTTACGGGCCATGGGATAAACCGAGCGCATAGCCCGGTCGTCGAGGCGGGGGGTCAACTGCCTTTAGGGAGGGATTCGAGCGTGGAATGTTGTTGGAACGGCTTGAAAGTGTACCGAATCCTGCTGGGAGTATAACCGAATTGCTTGGTAAGTTGGGGCGCTTTTTGACCTGCCTTCAGTGCTTCAATTATAGCACTTCGCTACTGAGGGGAAAGGCCTGCTTTTGGCCTACGTTTTTTATTTAAAAAGGAAGCAATTGGGCCATGGTTGTTGCGAAAGAGGAGTTTTCAGTTGGTTGCTATGGTTATATGTAAATCTGCGAGATGTGGGGCCGAAACAGACGAATTCTTTTGGAGCATTATCAGATACCTCGCAAAAAAGTGCTTATTACTCTGTTGTCAGCACGTTCTACAAAATTGCCGGGCTCATGGTTTTTAGTTCAAGAGTTTGATAACACCGTTTTGGATCCCATACAGATTTCTATTACATAACAGAGATGCAGTATTGACGACCTTGCTCGGCTTGGCAAAGCCCTGGATGGCACCCGTTGAAATGCCTCCGTGCTGCTATCTCTTAGCTCCTTCCTTGCTACACAATTTACTGTTTCTTCTTTGAGTCATCGCACGTGCCTGGCCACAAATGTGCTTCACGGGGGAGAAGAACCCCGGAGTTTGTACACACCGTTGGCTTGCTGTGCTTGTATTTCTTGGCGACGCATGATACTAGTCACTTGGTATCTAGCTCTAGACCAGCGGATTAGGAGCGGACTGAATGGCCGGGCCATCGCGATATCGCCGCGATTGCCCATCCTCTCGCACCACGGGGGACAACCCTTGGGCATATTTGCTTCGGTTCCGCAAACCAGGGCCAAACCTCCACAGCAAGCACGGAACCGGGGCGAGCAGGATCATCAAGATAGCACAAGCCGTCATTGTCCAATCAAATCCAATACCGTCGATGAGATTGTTGGTAAACAACGGGAAAAAGGAAGAGAAGAGGTACCGCATCGCAACATCAACGGCCAATGCGGAGGCTCCGAGCTCGGCCCCGTAGACTTCGTTCTTGTACAACGGATAGGAAAGCTGCAATACATAGTCACGATTAGCAGCCATAAGATCTCCATGGAAGGCATATGACTCACCTGGGACAAGGCAAACCCGAGTCCGTACGGGATACCTGCAAGAAGGGGACAAGCCCAATGGATCGCAGAACGAGTGGTCCAGCCCAGCCTGGGGATCTTGTGTAAGCATTGAAAGCGCGACGGAGAGGTTCCTTTGTCCACATACCATAGAAGGCTGATCGGCAGTAACAGTGCTGCTAGCATAGCCCCAGGAAGGTTGTCTTCGGGGACGGGTCGATCCAAGGCGCGCTTACGCCTGTCTACCATGAACAGGATTGGGGCAGCGAGCAATGTTCCAACCAAGAAGGGCAGGAATGCCAATCCCACTTGGTACGGGGTGAATTGATAGGTCCGCTGCAGCACGACCGGGAAAGCTGCATAGAGAATGAAAATAACAATCTGGCTCATGGTGACAATGATGGCGGTCGGAAGAACTATGGGTTCGGCCCAGAGTAGTTGCATTGGGCGCAAGAACGCCTGTCCCAGCGCTTCGCGTGGGTCGCGGCGAGGAAGCTGGAGCTGTCTTCGAAGGATCTCGGGCTCGAACGTTTCCGGAACAAACATCATGCCGAGAAAACACGCCCCAACGAGAATGGCCGTTAACCAAAACGACGATCGCCAGCCATAGGCAGCGACAACGGCCTCTCCTATCACCGGGCCAATCTCCGGGGCTGCGGCGGCGCCAAGGCCGTACAACACGAATAGAGGGACCCCCAGTCTGTCTCCAGGCATTTTCCACAAGTCGTTCAAAACCCCTGCAAACACACTAACTGAGGGAGATCCAGCGACACCCGACAGTGCGCGGCATACAGCGACAGTGCGATAATTCTGCGCAAACCCCCCTCCTAGGGTAAACGCGAAATGAAGCAAAAGAGAGACCTTATAGACATATTGTCTTCCCAACTCCTCGGAAAGTGCAGATGTGCACATGGGGCCGACCGCAAATCCCAGGGCATAAAGTGTGACCGGCAGGATCGCCAATGTCCGTCCAACTTGAAACTGGGCCATGATGCCAGGAATGCTTGCAATATAGATTGAGGTCGCCAGTGTGCTAGTGCTTTTCGTAAGTGATATGGACCAGGCACAAGGCATGAAAAAAAGAAAAGGACAGAACCTACACTACCAGGAAACACGCGATGGCGCCCAGGGATACTGCAACCTTATACCCGAGGGCCCAGCGGCGAGCGCTATATACTGTGCTCGTACAATCAGGGCTGCTGGTGTCTCCTGCTGGGATCGAGCAGACTAGAGCCTTTTCACTAGTCACGGTGCTTGGGGTGGTACTCGCCGCACTGGTGGGTGTTGACGCTGTCTCGGCTTTAGGATGCTCGCGCTGCATCTTGGGACATTCTTCGGGAAGTATCATTTTGAAATACTTTTTCATCAAGTATGGGCCTTTGATGTGATTTTCTAGACACAGGAGGTGTCCAAATTGACACAGAGGAGATTGACGGAGTGAGAACCACTCTGCTATCCCGGGGATCAGCGGCGTCTAAATACTTGCTGAATTTGGTTTTGCCGCTCGCTCGTGTGGCGTAAGCTCGGAGAAAAGCACATCACCTTGCTGTTCCACTGAGATACTTGATGTGACGCAAGTCTCAATTAGATATGATCATATATTGCAAAATCATTTTGCTAGCCGCTCGTAACAATCCATGGGCGTGTTCTAGACTCAGTCTATGTGTGCACCAAGATCCTCATCGTCATTCGGCCAAATCCCAGCTCCTCTTTACCATCATGATCTACCCATTGGACAGAAAAATCCAATAGTGCTAAAATACAAGACAGTCTTCGCAAGTCCACCAACGTGCACCGCAAGAAACATAAACAGGGGTCTTGAATGTCAGTATAGCCAGGTCTCTGAGGCCCACCGATCTGCGTATTGATACGGAAAAAACTGCCGCGTCGCGTATACTGTACTCTGTCGGCTTCGGCTTAACTGAGACTGTGTGCGCCGAATAGATTGTCTGAAGATCGAGTTGGACCTGCAGAAAATGGCCTATCAGCAAAAAAAAAAGCTTCTTCATTCCCACTATTAACGCCCGGATTATAACACTGTAGACTTGCGGAGTTCCAATATTGGGAATAGAAGTCGTAGAAAGTGATTGATAACTGCGCATTTTGTTTTGATCTGTATGAAAGAATGTAGAAACCACGAAACCACGAATACTGCTTGACGGGCTGCTTGGGACACAGCATGTGTACAAATATAGGACATTCCTCGATCAGCTTTTGGATTGCCGGTCTATTTGCCTCTGATCTCATAGCCACCCGTGCTCTACTGAGTCAACCTTCGATCGCGATAGGGTCTTTACTCATGTTCAAGGTTACCTATCCATGGATAGATATGGTTGCTTAGTCAGCGCTAGCATAACCCGTGGACCTTGGAAACCTTGGAACCTCAGTTATTCTCACGTATATTTGGATCTCCTACATATTGATTAGATCTCCATCATGCTACAAAACATCTTGCCGAGGAAGTTCATGATACCACCATGTGCCATCAAAACATGAACAGTTTCGGAAATTTTACGCGGTGGTCTGTGGCCCTTTTCACGGGAACATGATGATAGAATACGTCTACAGGAAGAAGAATGACGGTGTCTCTCATCGAAAAGGACGGGGAAAAGAAGGGAGAGAGAGAGAGAGAGAGAAAGGAGCCTCTATCTACTCTATCAAACAAGCCCTGTCATCTCATACAGGGTCCGCTGACCAAGCAGATCCGACACATGATGAGCAGACCACTCAACATAGGACTTGGAACCTCTTCGGGTGGCTTTCTGAAAGGCAGAACCATGGCGTACTTAATACATCGCATTCCCCCATGCAAATACCACATTCTCTAACGCACGTGGAGCATTCTTATACCCAAACTTTCAAATCCATTCACACGACAGGAGGGTAGAGTCTTTGCTCTTTGTCACCCTATTTAAGATATTAGAAGAACAAATGATGAAGCACGCCATGCTGCGCTGGCTGGACTCGTTACGCCACATGGTTTGCTTTCTGTCCCCAAAACCCAAGCGACATGGATATGAGGCTGCAGAGGAAGCTGTAATGGCAGATGCAGTTCAACCAAGATCCCCCGACAGCTCAACCCCCCAGCCAAGCACTGCATCCATTGACAGTCGAGCACAGAAACAAAAACGCGTTCGCGTTCAACGCAAGACTCCTGGCTCCCTTACGGGTTCCGACTACAGTGATCCCACCGAATCAACAACCCCATCACGCGACGACAGCAAGACAGAGGCCACAACATTCTCAATCGTCACTGACAACCATTCGTTGGACCTCAAGACGACCGCCAAGCCCGCACGGCTAGATACCACCACACCGTACATTCCCATCTTGCAAGTGGATGGTAGTCTGCGAGCTCCGCAGCTGGCGTTCGATGGTTATGGCTCATTTGGCGGCCGGTTCGCCCCGGAATCTATTATGGGATTCCTTTACGAACTGACATCATTTTTCGAGGACACAGTCTCTGACCCCGCGTTCTGGTCTGAATATGCCACGTTCCAGAATGCCCCGACCTCACTTCACATAGCTCCAAACCTAACATCACTGGCAAACGGTGCTACCATCTGGCTGAAGCGTGAAGACGAAAATTATTACGGCTCCCATAAAGTCCGCAACATCACCGGCCAGCTCCTCCTCGCCAGACGCATGGGCCGCCAGGAAATTGTCACCGATTGCGCCTCCGCAAAACACGGCTCCTTCACCGCTGCGATGTGTGGCCGCCTCGGCTTGCGCTGCGTCATCGTCATGGGTACGGATGATGCCAATGCTCAGCGCGACGACGTCGGCAAGATGAAATCGCTCGGGGCTAGGGTCTTGACCACTCGCACGCCCTCCGGCATGGGTAGTTTACGCGCAGCCATCACCGAGGCTCTGCGCTATTCCGTCTGCCATCATGAGTCGGCCTACTACCTCATGGGTAGCCCGGTGGGGCCAAGTCCCCTGCCCACTGTCACCCGCACCTTTCAATCCCTCCTGGGCGAGGAGGTCGCGCTGCAAATGGACGCTGAAGGTGCACATCCGGACGCACTTGTCACCGCCATCGGCAGTGGAACCGGTGCGGTGGGGCTATTTAGGCCGTTTTTGCAGGACCGGTCGGTTCGTTTGGTGGGCGTAGAAGCTGTCCGAGCTGCGGCCCTCACTGATGGTGAGCAGGGGGTGCTCCATGGTGCTCGCACCTTGTTACTTCAGAGCCAGGAGGGTCAGATTAATGACTCGCATTCGATTTCACCGGACATGAATCTGTCGACTGTAGGCCCAGAGGTGGCTAACTGGAAAGATTCTGCGCGGATTGAAATTTTTACGGCTACCGATGAGGATGCAATCGACGGGTTCGGATTATTGAACGACCAGGAGGGAATCAAGTCTGGTTTGGATTCTAGTCATGCAGTGAAAAGGACCCTTGAACTCGCCAAGGAACTTGGACCCGGCAAGAATGTGGTTTTGATGGTCACCGGTTATGATAATATTGCCATGCGTGAAACAGAAGCTCGAAAGTGATGGCTGCCTGTGACCAATGCGAGATGCTGGTGTTTGAACCTTTCTTTGGGTTTTTCTGTCTCTTCCTTTTCTTCCGTTTCGAATATCCCACTTTCTACTTTATGGCGTCAGTGAGACTCCAGACTTCTATCAAGAGCTGACCAAAGACCGGTCACTAGCTTTCGGAGAGTGGAATCTATGGGGGAGCAGGTGAAAACCCGTGGAAGCATCCAGATCAACGTCCTCCGGGTAGAAGGTTCGTGAATATGCTTTCCTAGCGCACGCCCCTGTGTTAAAGAATTGTGATTTTCACCAATTGTTCGAGACCAAGTCTGAGAAGACATCCTTCTCACTCTATTACATTGGTTTCTAAGGTTCTGACTGTTTCTGCGAACATGTCCGTCCTTTGGCTCTCGATACTCTCTAATGGATGTTTGGCAGAGGATCCCAAATGCCTTGCACCCACCATTCGGCTAGCGAAATGCATACAATACCGAGTCTGCTGCATGGACGCCTTCGTCTCGGCTAAGGCTGTGGGGCACTTCAAGCACAGTCTTGGAATCTTTCTAGATATATAAACGTTTGGTGGGGAAGATGCTTTCCCTAAGCCAGTCTTTTTTTTCCTTCTTTTTCTCTCTGTATTTCAATAATATTTTATCCCGCCGTTTCTTCCTCACAGTTCCAAATGTCGATCACCGAGACAATTACCGAGAGGTCTTCGGCACTCAAGATTGAAATACAAACTACGGCTACCTCGGACTCGAAAGCTCCATTAGAGCATGCAGTCAATCGGCCTGCCGCCAATCGACAGGAGCTCGTCGCGGTGAGCTCGACGCACAGTATGGAAGCCCCGGCAGTTACCAGCATTTGCACGAAGCCAGAACGCAATCGTGTCCGCGGAATGACCAGGGTAACTGGTCGCCCTTCTCTCGCTCGCAAATCTGCATATTGCGGTTCAGATATTACTCCCAAACTTCATTCACGACCCCGGCCCCTTTCATTGACACTGCCCATGCTTCATCCTCTATCGAGGGATGCGACTGCATGTGGAGCCCCATATATGTTCCAAATGGACGCACTCGACCGGCCGAACCACGATAGTATGCAGGTGCCCCTCCCCAACTGTGAATTCTGCCGCTGCTGTATGCCAACTTGCCGCGACTCTCAATTCCGCTCTCCTGTGACTGTTGATACGGGAATGTAGCTAGTACGCCAAGCACAAGAACATACCATAATCAGGGAGTAAACTACCGAGGTGCTAAAATGGCTATCAAGGAAACTCCTACTCCGGAACCAGCCCCGGCGGATAGGCGTGGATCCTTCTCTTGGTCTATTTGGCATCCAGGGTTATTCAATTGTTATCTGGGAGGAGCAAATTACAATTGATCGCGAGCATTGTGTGGAAACTAAACGCTGTGTATGCTTCCATAGCTAGAGTAAAAAGTGTTATGATATATGACATACATAACGGAATCAATTGCAGACCTTATGGGACTACCAGGATTGATTCGAAATCAATTCAGAGGATACATGCTGTATATCAATCTTCAAGTTTCCTGTCTACGGATTTGGGAGTAAGAGAATTGTAACCAACCGTCCTCTGAATTACAACAAAACGGACCGTGTGGAAGCGTATCAAAATGTTCTGGAAAGTCTCAGTTGACGGCTGTCTGACAATTTCGTCACCGCAAATCTTGTAGGCCGATAAAGTATTGACAGACCACATCTGCCGTTGCAGCGCTGCATGTACATACATAGAGGCTAGCTACTGTGGTGGGAGAATTGTGTGCGGTACACGGTCCAGGGTCAGCAGTGCATCGCTCAGATGATCGCTAGCTAGTGTATTCTTGACACCTGGCTTCAAGCAGAGAAGATCGTTCACCCGAGTTCTACAAAATACGCGATGACCTCAGAACAGAGGTTGATTGCATTGCCCACGCCTTTGCCCATGCCGAACACCATGTGCCCCCTATCGACCTGTCTCCGCTGTCAGATTGCCATCGCGCTCTTCTCCCTTCACTACGTAGCTAAAAACAAAATCATCACGAGTGTCATATAGGCAACTCTGAGATAGAGAGGAGTGTATGCATAGCTAAGGATCCATAGAAGAAAGCCAATGGTGTGAAGGGTGTTCATACAAAGAAACCCCGACATTCAGTTCTTCGTAGTTAGGCTCATACTACCTGGAGGTATGAGATTGCCGAGATACCCTGCCTATTTACCTTGGTCTGCGTTGAGCAGCGATAAAAATAGATCCATCCTAACGGAAAGCCTCCCATACTTGAACGCCCAGTATAGTGCTGTGAACAGTGGTGCTGTAACAAGCATTCTGCGATTTTCTCAGCGCCAAAATCTTCTTGTGTCCATCAATGTGTACAGAAAGGGGAGTTATCTGGATCCTGAAACTGACCAGAGGCCAAATAGCCTAATAGGTGCCAGATGAATCAAATGAGAAAGCGTTGTCCAGAAAACGCCACAGAATATCTTTCATAAAGTCAAAAATGGATTTCAGGCAGACGATTCCGTCCAGCTCTTTGCTCCAATGCAACCGGGAAGCGGCCTTCACGTGGGAGTTGCCTTTATTTTATCTTTCAGCCTGTCAGATAAGGGCGGAGGCAGCAAGGTTGATGGGTGGACAGCCCGGAATACTGATGATGAATGGGGCTTTTGTGTACATAGATCCTCCTAACGGTTGGGCATTATTACATCGTGACATAGGATGATTGGGGACATGTTGATCGGTAAACCGTCCACAATACATCACCGCCTCAGTGTCCACTCCGGCTATCTATCAGTAAGAGGCTGAATCACGGTCCTCGTGCGGTACATATAGCCCTAAAATGGTCCCGCCGTGTGAAATGGAGGTCAGCTATGTCCTAATTCCGGTGACCTATAATTAGATCAACCAAAGCGATTAGTCAAAAGGGCGCTGCTTGTTCACGTAAAAGGACCACCATTGGACCTTGCGGCAAATTGGCAGAGTGATAATGCCGCAAAATCATCTATGCATGCCAGATCATCGCCGAAACCAGACGAACTATGGGCATTCCAGGAATCAAACTGCCGGATGCCAGCTGATCCAGAGGTATGTCTGCACAGTCTAGCCGAGGGGTACGGCTCCCGAGGGTATTCCGCAGGCCGTCAGCCAACGCTAGTTACGTATGACTGGAAACCGCTTCCTCCGTTGCCACTCAATTTCAACAATAATGCACTCCGCACACCGATAAGCACTGAAATCCAGCATGTAAACCATTTCAATTCCAGGTCTCCATCTCTCTCGAACAGAACAGCCTCATCCCATGAGTATTCTCGATCCCCGATGCGGACCAAGCAGGCTGAAGAACTAGACCTCAACCGAGATCCCAAAAACAAGCCACTTCCACTGGAGCCATATTACACCTGTAGTACTCAACAGCAGCCCCGATTGGCGTGCACAGATGAGGAAGGTGGCATTGAAGAGGCCCAAGCCCTTCCTTCCGAGCCACCCTTCGTTACTCAAAAAACAATTCCAAATTACTTAGCAGTTAATTACACGGCTGATAAAGGCCAAATCCCGGCCCGTTTACCAGACCCAGTGAACATTGGAATGTCTAGGCCGAGAGCGAAGATAGAACAAGATGGGAATTGCCATCGGCTTAACGTGAAACCGTCTACCAAACTACTTCCCTCCAGGCATGCCAAACGGCGATCTCAGCTGAGCGCTGCTTACAGCAACCGAGAACGGTCCCTAGTTCGTTCCAATGATCGAAGAGTTCGAAAGTACGTAAATTCAGAGCGGAGATATCAACATCAGTCCAAGGCAAGGAAAATCACACGCGCTTCCAGGAATCTTCCTGTCGAATATTCTAGGCCTTGCTATCAGCCCAGTTCAATCGGATCTCAGCAGCTTACAGAGGACACACTCTTAAAGATTTTCTTCGGGTTTGATTTAATGGGCCCAGTCCATCCCCTGACCGGCGCTAGGCTGGATCAAGTGCGACGTCTTTTGAGTATTCAGCCCCACCCGGATACGATGGTTAATGACGCGATACATCCAATTCTTTCATGTGTTTGGTTGAGAAATTACATGGTTGGCTCTCCTCACAGGCTAGAGATCGACCGAGGACGACTTCGTGGGTTGAGGCTCGAGGATGAGTCCAGTCAAAACATCCATCGGGGGTTTGGGCGCCTGTGGGATTTTTTGCATGCCTGCGGACTGAATTCCAGCCACAATTCTGGCATGGTGCGCCGAAATGAATCGATGAACAAGGATAATCAGATTCTGTGGTTCCAGGTAAGCAAACAATATTCTCGATCCATTCACTACTTCCTTTTCTTCGCATCTTAGACTTCTCTTTCTTATGGAATCCTTTGGCTAAATAAGGATCTCACGGTGAAGTACCGGGACATTCAATCTGCGGAAACTGAAAGTATGCTCCAAATTTGGAACACGTTGAAATCGTTACTGTTAAGACACTCTGCCCAGGGACAGGCGCAAAGCCGACGGCAGGAAAAGTCACCTGGTACAGTCTTCCCACTCGCGGTCTTATACCAGTCATCTCCTAATCGTGCCTAGGCAGGAACGTCGTTGATTTTATGAAATATGGTTTGGGTGATATTCAGAAATACTTAACTGGGGCTGATAATGCAAGGGACCGACTTTGGGACGGGTCGAACGATGATGGGTTTTTCAAATCAGCTTGCATGGAATGGCAGGATCGGGAAGGAAATATCGAAAAAAGCTGATCAGCAACCAGCGCCCTGTGCAGGCCAATTATTCATGCTTTGTTGGGTCCATCGGGATCAATTGTCAGTAGTTGCATCGCAGATAGTGAACACGAGTGCTCAGATAGTAGATATGACCATGGAACGGAATCATAGGATCCATGATCGATTCCGCGCACAATTTGAACCGGAAAAGACGTTTCGTACATCTAGAATGACAAGTTCCAAAAATAAAGCACATATTCAATTGCGACCAACTTTAGCCGCAGCAGATAAATGGATGCCATCCCGCATGTAAATCCATGAAAATGGCAGCATGGATCTCCAGATCGCTGCTTGGAGAGAGTACCAGGGCTGTGCCCTCGTTCGGTATGATTTGATTAATATCCACCCCGAGAAGCAGAGATTCTTCCTTGAAAAGGACGTACGTTGGTGGACAAAGATCTTGAAAAGTGTCAGAAATCACAGCGAGCAGTTGGCATACGCTCCAATCATCGCGGTTTCCCAAGATGCACTCGAAGATGCAAGAAGAGATACAACCCCCCAGAATGAGGGACACCTGCCGTCCCTTACATTTCAGGACGGCCAACTGCTATGTCTAGATGGCCAGTCACGCATTGTGGCCGCCTTAAATTCGATTCTCGGAGTAGGCACAAGTAGGTTTGGACCTGTGCATATTGTTCTCGATAGTAAGTGCTGGAAACGTCTACACGGCGAGGAGAAAACCTACTGATGGTGGATCATGAAAGGTATTAGCGACTCTTACAGAAGCCTAATCAAGTACGAACCTTGCCTACAAATCAGGCCGAGCTGTGGTCAAATATACGGGAGTATTCTGCGTTCGGAAAACCGGGAAGGGAGACCTCAGAATGAAAGGCTCAGATCCACACTGGGCACTGGCATACAGCGTTGTCTGACAACGCTTAAGAACTGCAATAGATTATCCGACGCAGTCAACAGAGTAGCCAGAGATTTGCCAACGATAATGTATGGTTGCCCTTTCGGTAACATGAAGGCTTATCATGCAACACTCTGTGAAAGCGTACGTGAGTATCCTGCCGTCATGCCAATCAGATGAGTCCTAACGGTGATCAAGTCGATCGAAAAGTATCTTATAGGCTATATCGTAGCCTTTTGGACTGATGTGGTCAATCAAAGCCAATCCCAGGTGAATGATCTGGACCAATTACACCTCAGCGAGATTCCTTCGGAAGCATTCGAAAGATTACAGGGTCTCATGCCTGGGATATCAGAGATTGATCGTAAGGAGGTCCGCCAGGTCCTTTCGAGGTCGGGTCCGTTCTCGAGGTTGAGTGGCAGACACAGAAAGGCTCTGAAACGCAGCATTCGAGCGAAGGGTTGTATGATTCCGTCAATGACGCTATTCGCAGCACACATGCGAGTCTTGGAAGGAGCCTCCGTCTGCATGAAAGGTCTGCTTGGTATCAAGACCGGGAAGCGCGGGCGGGGTTGTGCGAGACCACTCGAGAGCGTGCTCAAAGGGCTTTACACCGTCGAGAGAAACGCCCATGATGAGTACCGTATCCAAACATTGGAAGGCTGGAGGACAATCTATGCACCTTTCGAAGAGCGCCAGGAGCTCAGCTGTCGTCAGCTCTGGCTTTTCGTGATGCGGCATGATGACCCAGCGGTTATAGAGCAAAGCCACCTGGCGCATGCGGCAAAGGAGTTAGGTTTTCACTCACCTCGAATAGATGCCCTCGCTGCTCAATGCATGTTGCCTTCCCAAGGGACTAGCATTGGACTGGAGAACCCCTTGTGGACAGACGATGTGCTGGTTCCAGTGGGGGAGCGCAAAGGGCAAAAGGCCGAGAAGTGGCTCAAGAAGTCAAAACGAGCAAGAGGTTACTTGTACTTCGACTTTGCAGAGAACGTCGGGACCAGCGCAGCGCAGAGGCGCCTGAAGCTAGAGAAATTTACTCCATTGATAGAGTTGGCGTGCATCTACCGTGTCCTTTTCGCGCATCCATTCTCGCCTTCGCCGTACGCTGAGATTCCCAGCCTGAGCGGGAATGCAACTTCTCAGGCTCAGGCAGTACTTCACCCCAGTAACGAGTCCTTGCCACCACATGAGGCGACATACAATAGCGGGGATAGCAGTGAATATGAATCAGCAGCCGACGGGATGATGGAGCCTGAAACAGTACTTGAAACCGAAAACAGATTTTCGCCACCCCCAGAAGAGTCATCCGATAGCGGGGAAAGTAGTGGATATGAATCAGCTTTCGACGATCTGATGCTTGTTCCACAGGATGATGACAGGTTGATGACAAGTTCCGAGGGACAAAGTTTGTTGGAGACAGAAAACCACCTTGACTCCATCGGGGTCTTTGGAGCGGGCGAAATGGAAGATCATGAGAGCAGGCATGTTGAACGTGATGCAAGTGATCAGTCTTCCTCTACGCTACCGTCTCCCGGGCCAATGACCACTTCTATGGAGGCCAGAGGCAATGCTCTGGATGTACGTTGCCCTACAAAGCAGAATGCTGAAAGCATTGTATCGAACTTGCCTAATTTGGTGGAGCCCAATATACGGATTTCGGGGTCAGCGGAAACGATCGCCTCTTCTTTGAACAATGATGGTTCTGCCGAGCCTAGAGTAAAGAAAAGTTACCATTTTGAGACATCCCTTATAGGACCAACAAGATCGTCTTACCGAACTGAGCGCGTTAGCGATGCGTTGGAGTGGCTGGATCTGACATGTCTGCAATACCCATCCAGGAGTGTCACCGGCCCTCAAGGGCCTGCGAACTGGCTGTCAGGCCAGGGGACAGATTTAAAGGCCTTGCAAGAGGTAGATCGGCGTGAAGACACAGCGGACACCACTGGAGTTAGTCCTGTGGAGATATTGACCCTCCCAGCCGGCCACCGAGAACGCGTATCTGTAGATAGTCCATTGACACCACCTCAGCTATTTGAAGATATGGGCACCTCCAACTGCCCAGCGGGGAATGGAGTCAGCTTGGTTGAAATGGAACTCTTACAACAGGACGATTCCGAAGGTCGTGGCCTTTGCGGGCATGTTGAATCTGCACCGAATCAATTGGCTGAAGTAGAGCAAATTCAGCCATCGTCACCTCAGACTAAAGGGTGGATGGCCTCAGGGGTGGAGCTGGAAGCAGCTCAGCCAGGGTTGCAGAAGGAGCCGGTTACAAGAACATACTCTCATCCTTTTGACAATGGTCACCCTGACAACCACCGAAATGATCCTCAGGCTTCATCTCTGGGAGATACTCGACACTACGAGGATTGTGAGAACATTTTTATCGCATCAGACTTGAGCAGTGAAGGGAGTGAATTGAACGATGGAGTATTGAGCAATGCCGGCTCTGCACCAAGAAGGGATGCAGCACAGGGGAACACTTTCGCAGAGTCCAACCCTTCAAGTCCGGTGAGCGAGGATCGCGCTGCCAGCCAGTTGGGCACCGACTTGCTTCAAACTAACAAGAAAGGTAAGTCATACTTCATTTTCACATCCTTCACCACTGATAGCTTACGTTGCTATTCGCCGGTAAGCTGACCAAGACAAAGGCTCTGAGCGTCCGCAGTGCAATACCCCAAGGAGATCCAGCCGAAACCGGGATGTGGACCTTGATGCTTCTGATCCTTCGCAGGCTGATCAAGCATCGGCATCGCCAGTACCACCTCATGCAGTCTGCGGGGAGCTCGAAAGCACCCCAGAGCAACAGGTCCATTCCAATGCATATGAGCAGATCAATTTGGCAAAGCACGAACTTGCGCAAAACTCGCCCGGCACAGAGAAGGTGACAGCAAAGTCGAACCAAATGGAGACCGTGGAGACCGTGGATTCTCTGCCAGCCAATGCAGGCCAGCCCCCTGCCGGAGCTTGGGAGCGTCACGTAAAACCTACTATGTCAAGTCAAAAGGCACGAACCCGAAGTCGAAGCCAGGATATGCGCGAAGGTAGTTTGCAAACCCCTGCAAACAATCAAACGGGGTCCGGCGATGGCAGGATCGCTGCAGGCCAAGGGGACCAAATCCCAATGACGGCCACCGAAGAGCCACGTCCCGATGGGAGTGACCTCCCGCGAGGATCATATAGCACGGGAAAGCGGCGAAGATCGGAGGAAGACAACCCCATCGCCAAACGCACTTGTGTAGAATCCCCTGTGAGAGAGCGACTGGATGCAACGCCTGAGTGGGGTATGCGACGGCGGCAGCCGTTTCCCACAGGGCTATACAATAGTCAGGTTGACGGACCGAGATCGACGGCTGCTGCTCGGGAATCACAGCGATTTCTGCAATTTGTGCAAGAGTCAATGGGAAGAGAATCACATAGCACGGGAAAGCGGCGAAGGTCGGCGGAAGAGGATCCCATCGCCAAACGCACTTGTGTAGAATCCCCTGTGAGAGAGCGACTGGATGCAACGCCTGAGTGGGGTATGCGACGGC
>CAJVOY010000096.1:132777-171013 GCA_911197225.1 Penicillium salamii | reverse complement strand
TCCCATCGCCAAACGCACTTGTGTAGAATCCCCTGTGAGAGAGCGACTGGATGCAACGCCTGAGTGGGGTATGCGACGGCGGCATAGTTCTGCGGAGCCTCCGGTGCACCGTGCCAACGCAGCTCCCGCGACCAGGGCGCCAACATTGCCTTCGGATCAACGAAATGTAGACCACTCGTCTGCTCATGCTCATGCCCATGGCCTGATGAACCAGTCAGAGAATCAACGTGTAATGAGCACCGAGCAGACCACCGATTATCCCCAGGCCGCGACATCCAGCCATTCATTCTGGAATGACCCAACCTTCGTCACGGCACAAGGCCCCTTGATCCAGGAGTCAACTCAAGATCTGCAACCGAAACTGGCCGTGCAGGAATATTTTCCCGGTCAAGGGGAAATGCCTTCTGGTGGATCGGACGATGGAGCTTCTCAGATAAACGTATCACTCTCCAACCCTGCCAGCACGACGTTTGTGCATAGCATTAACACCATCGACATACCAACAGTGGAACCTACACTGGTACCCAGTGCTCCAGTTGCGCCTCTACAGAACGAACCTCGTATCTGTATGATAGATATAGACAATGCGTCCAACCCAGGTCCGGCGATTGCAGAAACCACCCAAATCCAAAATTCCAACGAAGCGACCGAGCATTCTCATCATTTCCCCCATGATAGGGTTCAAAATATACATCCTGAATCAGATGGGAGACAGAGGAAACGAAGTCTTGAGACAAGTGCTCTGGCTGACTTTCGTGGTAATGCCAATGATCTAAAATCACCTGGGACAGCCTCAACCTCCAAACGAGAGAACGCCAGCGAGGCAGCAATGGAAAACCAGAGTCAGAATGAGATAGTTGGCTCGACTGACGACACTAAAGCCCACACCGAACACGACTTGCAACTTCAAGGACGGTATGATCGTGTCATTCCAGGTTTTAAGGAAGTCCAAAACAAACGTTTATGTTTGGACTTGGCAGGAGCCCGGGGAGCCGGTGGCTCTGTTTTTATTATAGAGGTTGTGGGTCAGGATATAAAAAGGGTTCATCGTCGAGCTAGAAACACTATCGAGTCATCCTTCGAAAAGTGTTCTCATAGAGTCAAATCCGGGCACTTCTTGAACGAGCGTTTGCAAATTGTTGAGCTCGGTCTCAGTAAGACGGGAGCCACTCGCATTTCCGCCTTCTTTCAGACAGAAGAAGTATTGGTACTCCAACACAACAAGCGAAAGAGTATCAATAAAGGACTGCTTGTAAAAAAAATCAGGCAGACAGTGATGAGGGAGCAAAATGCACCCTCCCTACAGGTTAACATGCACAAATACAAACACTAAGCTTGAGCTCAACGATAGAGCATCCGTTCCTTCCAACGGTGGGGTTTCTTTCCATAGAATCCATGTTCTTTCATTTAAATTTTCCAGATTCTCCATCCATTCCTATTATTCCTTGTTTGGATTGATGATCACCTCTAGAACAGCTGTAAACAATGCAATCGAAAGAGAATAGTAGGAATGTGTAACAGGATTAGTCGGCATTCCGATCCAAGAGCACACAGTGGCTGCCTGGTTGTTTTTTGGAGGACTTCGAAACAGTATGTGAAATAAGATCTATATATCTGGATACGGTGACTGCATCGAAGCGGATTCCATGGAATTAATTTTTATTCTACAACCCGAGGATGGACCATAGTTACAATCTTTGATATTCTCATCCCTAGTCATAAAATATCGCTCAAGTACTCAACTACCTGCGTGTATATTTCTTTTCCAGAAAGCCATTTGGGCAAAAATTAAATCGGACTCTCGAGAATCACACAATTGCCTAAATGGAAAGCATCGAAGATAACTCCAGCCATTCAAAAGCCCAGTTGTATCGAGTGACAATCGTAATGTTCTTTGTTTAAAAAAGCATGATAGCATTTGTAAAGTCCATCAACCAGATCAGCTGTTCCCCTTCACGTCCATGATATTACCCGTGAAACCGGCTAACCTCTGCAAGGGAACATGGAACAGGTTGAATTTGTCCATCGATCACTTGTTCATGAAGCTCCATTGAGATCTGTTGACTGAAGTGGAAGAATATCCGCGCTAGTTGTCGGTTCTAGGCCCTGGAGTGTGGGGGTTGGCTTGCAGGTTTGGACTTGTAATCCGTGAGAAAAAGAAACCAATCCGTCCGCTTGTAGCGTATCTAGAATCAATGGGGGAAGAGTCCCGACTACACAACGAGAATTAGACCCGAAGGTTAGAGCTCGAGATAAAAGGCTGATGAGCCAAGAGCTTACCGTAAGCGTTGAAGTTATAAAGTCCACAGACACAGCCATCGATAATTCGTTTCAGACTTGTCCCCGCAAGGATAGTCTTTCCATCACGGTAAACTGAGAAAGATTGATCTCCGGACTTCATGGGTGCTACTTGGGAAAATGCTCCTGCTGGCGCATCATATTGGTACAGTCTGCCACCGGAGTTGATCTGGATCGATGCAGGACTCTGTAGCAATGAGACCACGAACACAGAATCACGCACAGATTCCCAGCCACCTGGCCGACCAAAGAAATAATCCCCACTACTGTTGTTCGCTTGAACAGTACATGTATCTGTGGAGTCGCAATCTTCACCGCGCAGTGCAGGGCGATACCAGTAGATCAACTGGTCAGAGGTAATGTAATCATCTGGAGAAGATGCTCCTGCCTTGAATGCAGCAATAAATGGCTTGGCCATCTCCAACCATCCGCCATGGGGCCTATGAAAGTTAGAGCTTGGTACAAATCCACAGGGGGCATATAATACATATCATTGACCCATTTAGAAGCCCCGTTGTCAGTGTGGGGCGCATGCAAAGGGCCCGTATAGTGGGACTCGCCATAATCATTCCATGTCACTATCTCAATGAAGCGGGGCAGCATAGTCAATATCTCATGCCATCGATCGTACCAAAGCAAGTCCGAAGGAAATACCCAGTTCTTGCTGTAGGAAACTTCGGGTCCAAAGTGTGTAAAAAACCATGGGGACACGGCTTTCCGAGGTTCAGCTGAACGAACATGATGGATACAAAAGGATGGGATGTGGGCGCAAGATTACTCACGAGCTATGTAGGGCCTTCCTGCAAGCGCGTTGATATATACCCGGTCGCCATCGCCGACAGAAACATTGCTGTGCGGAGTGGGTGCTTTGTTTCTTCCATTGTTGGGCCAAGCCATCCAGTTGAACAGACCATCAACGGAGGAGACGTCAGCGCCAAGCCCTGGATGGAAGTTGGGTGCAAAGAAAATTGGAATTCCAGCGGCGGCTCTCAATGCTGGTACATCTAGTCCGTCTCCTGCGAAAGTCGAAGCGAACACTTTGTTGTCGACGATCAGCTGAGCGGGCCTAGTCGCAAAGTGAGCAATCATCTCGCCGATTTTTACTGCCTGGTCGGTCTTCCACCAATTGAAATCGAACGAAATAAAGACTTTCATCGCATTCTGTGCAGCAGATTCATATGCCATGTCGAGCTGGTGATTGGTGTACGTATCTACACCAATGTCCAAGGCGAAGGCATCAATTCCCAGAGACTTTGCGCGCCGCATATCCTCGTCGTAGTCAGATGTGTTCTGGCGGTTACTGGTTGACCCAATCTGTTGATAGGTCAATGTCAATGGGTTGTTCATATTGATCGGATGTCTTCCCTGCTCTGAACATACCATGAAATGGGCAAATACAAGACGATTGGTCAGTTGATTGGTGGCTAGAACGCCTCTGTGAGCGAAATCAGCTGATGAAACAGCCCATACTATCAAACCAAAATTGAAGAAAAGCAACATGGCGGCAGGCATCATCTTATACCACAACGAGCCTTCGTTCATGAGACGTGCCCCAGCGCGACGCAGCGTCCTTTGGCGTTTGGATTCAAAGGACCTTTATATGCAAACTGGACCAATGAACTTATTTGCACATTGAAACATAGCTCTAGAAGTCAAAGAGTTATCTTCATTATTCTTACGGCGGCCTTTAGTCAGCTTTCCATACTCGTGTCAACTAGGGTATACGGGATAGCAAACAGTTATGTACGCTAAGACTGTAGGGATGATCAGACACATCAAGATCTGGCAACTTAGATCTGGCAACTTAGAGCTTCAAACAAACTTGAATTGAAGCATAGGTAACTTGAACAAAACCCATCCAAATCACGATTCCTTTCATAGTGGCTTGTGTGGTAAGGTTTGTGGGCCCTTTCGACGCCTACCACCCTCTGTTTTGCAAAACCATCACTCAATTCCATGTCTGCTTGATCCCATGTGGTGTGGATGTAGAAATCTAAATTTTCTCCTGGAAGGCTTTCGATACTTCCTGAAGTCCTTCATTACAAAATCCTTACCGTTACAAAGGTAATGGGCTTTCAATCCATTCAATGCTTTTAATATAACCAAATACTCATGCGTTCCAAATGATCGTCTAACTGTGACTTCTGCTGGCGTCATCACGCTCACTACTACGTCAGAACAACACTCAACAAGCACACGGCGTTGTACAATATATAGCGGAGAGGAGACGGAATGCCTGTTCCCGGTCCTCTCGCTTCACTAAGCTCCACGCAGCACTTGAGCAGTGAAGGTTTATATAGTAACTGTGCACCGTGAAGTGCCTATGCTCAAATCATTTTGGTCAAACCCATCCAGACCACACGATCACACTGATGGCTTTTTTCGAATGTGACATTGCGGAATTATATGGAACACAACTCTCCATGTGTCTTATTTTGTTCCTGGCATTGTCGGCCTTTTGTGTATGTGGAGCAATCATAGCAAGACTGGACACCTAATAATTTAGCCCAGATATTGGTCACGGTGATCCGGAGAATATATTTCCATCCCTTGTCACATCACCCCGGACCTTGGCTTGCTGCTGCTACTCATTGGTATCCAGCGTTCTATGCATGGAGGGGAACTCTACACACACATAACAGACATTGTCACGATCGATATGGTGAGTCGGATTAGGTTCGTTCGGAGATCGCACGCTCATCCATCTACTCAAGGGCCTGTCTTTCGCTCTGGACCGAATGAATTATCGTTTGATAGTTCCAGGAGCTTGCGTGACATCTACGCAGCAAGCCAAGAGGTTATAGGCAAGCCTGATATCTGGCAATGCTTCAGTGTCGATCCCTCTGAGCCCACTATCTTGAGTACAGTTGATAACGAGGAGCACAAATTCAAACACCGGACAATATCCGAGATGTTCTCTTTGCGGAGGGCAGCTGGCAACGAGGAGCGGATGAGGCCTCATATTGACCATTTCATCGACCTTCTTGGGGCAGGCGAACATGATTTGCAGGACCTCTGTAACTGGCTTTCGTTGGATATCATCAGTGACCTCCTCTATGGCGATTCTCTCAGCTTGTTGCGTTCTGCGGAATTCCGGTGGGTGGTATCTGCCTACAGGAACATGTCCCGGTGGGTAATGACTGTATGTATACTGGAAGAGACCCCTGTTCACGCGGTTTAACGAAAGGAAAACAGTGCATGGTACAGCCCCGCTTCCGGTACCTCATATTTCTCTATAGGATCGTTCCCAGCTTCGGCTCAATCATCAAACTGGGTCGGTGGACGCGGTCAAAGTCTCGCACACGCCTTACAGCAGGCGTCGAGCAAGACGACCTTTTCGCGCTGTTCCGCGGGGCCAAAGACAAGAAAACTGACCGCACATACACGGAAGATAGGATCTGGACTGAAAGCGTTCTGCTGCTAGCGGCAGGTAAGTTCATCATTCTCTTCGTGGGGGCCAGGGGCTAGGACAGGTAGAGGTGGCTGCTAACAGAAAGTGGATATAGGCTCTGACACAACGTCCACGACGATGGGTGCTGTCTTCTTTTATCTTATCCACCATCCAAAAATCCTTCATCAAGCGACCATGGGTGTACGGAAGATATTCAATGACGAAAAAGAGATCACTTCAGGGCCTAGACTAGCAAGCTGCATCTATCTCCGAGCCTGTATTCGAGAGGTCATGCGTCTGGTCCCAGCAGTCCCCAACTTATCCCCTCGCGTTGTGCGGGCTAAAATGGCTGAGATCGATGGTTGCATTGTGCACAAAAACACCAATGTGGGCGTATCTCTCAGCTCGTACAACCGAAACCAGGCGATATTCGAGAAAGAGAACGAGTTTCAACCAGAACGGTGGTTGTCATTAGATGGAAAACAATTGAGCTTGGAATTCTTCAGGTCATTTGGAGAAGGCCCGCGACGCTGCGTCGGCATGAATCTCGCGTTGCTAGAGCTGGAACTGGTCATCGCTCGAGCTTTGTTCAGATACGATCTTTCATCGCCCCCAAGAGGTCGTTCCAGTGAATCACTCCGAACGGCTGACCAGGGTAAGCATGAATTTGCATTTGACGCTTTGGCAGTAGCTAGCGGTAGAGCTGGCCAAGTTAGCCCCGGCTCTTTTATGGAAAAAAAGCCCAACTTCCCATGATACCTTGGTCTTAGGTCAAGTTTGGGAACAGATCTGGTTCAGTGACGCGGTGCAAGAGAGAGAGAGAGACTTCAGGAGAGAGGAAGCGGATTGGATGCGCCAGACGCCTTAGATCGAATTGGGAAGGGCTACGACACCGTCAACTTCAGGACTTCAGGACGACATAAGCGATTTCTTAGTAGGAAGATGCATCACTTCTGCGAAGAGCGAAAATATATACTGGCATCTATACACCTCATTTGCAGTTGAACCCCCCCCCATTGAGCTAGGCCGGTAAATTAGGTCATTTGTGACGGAACTTTACGTACCAGAATGTGAGTAGAATTTATATATTAATAAGTATGCCGTTTCTGTACAGAACTGGGCTTTATTGGGGCTATATAGGCCCCCGAATTGGGCCCGAGGGTTTACTGGGCTATACTACTTAAGTAATTGAGCCCAACGCCCAATACAGGTTTGCTTAATCATCCTACCCACTTGAGCAACCAGGCCTAATACGGAGGTCTACCAGCAGCAACCTATCAATTTAGTGGTATATCACCCAACAACCGCTACAGACAACGCCTACGAACTTGAAATGAACCAAGCTGTCGATATGGATGCTCTCCGTAGACGCTACCAAGGAGCGAAAGCCTTTCCCATCCCTCAACTTCCACAGACAATGTCCACGAGCCCGAGACGAACACAGTTGTCGATATGGCTGCTCTCCGAAGACGCGACCGAAACAGCGGAAATGGCCCCGATATCCTGGACTAGTCTGGCCAATAGACTCAAAATACAGACCAACAAAATTCCGGTTAGCGTAATATGGGATTAGGGTTTAGAACGGCTTCTAAAGTTCTAGATATTGACCCAGCAAGGAAAGCGATAGCGGTTGCATCTGTACCTGCTCGTCATGGATATTTATGTAATGGCGAGTCGATGTAGGAATTGCATTGAATCATGACACAAAAGCTTTCACCGTCTACGAGAGTTGTAGCCAAACTTGTCACAGTGAACGCGACAGTCACGAGACTTGACCCAGCGTGGCCTGAAATGGAGCTTGGAGTTCTACTTTTATCAGCCATCTCACACGAGCCGAAATAGACATCTGAATACTGATATTTAACTTTGCCCCATTAGTTCTTTGCGTACGCAAAGGTCAGGGCAAACACGTACTTCTACATTGGTACGTATAGATATTGGCTCAGCTGTGATGCTCAAATGTTCCGACCGTTGATTCGCACCCAGAAGCCAGCATTACGGGGATGGAGTCCAGAATGGATGAAAGTGAAGGACTTGGTGGAAGCAACATTTAAATTCTTTCTATTGAGATAGATTTGGTCCATTTATCTCCACCTCTGACTATTTACACCATGATTGTTCAGTGTTTGAATGAAAAGAGTGATTGAAGACCTTGACAATGAGGCTTGCATACTCGCGTACACGTTGTTTGGAGGGATTATTTGAATGGAATTGATGCAATTTACTATGCTCCGCGTAAATTTGATTCGGATGTATGTATAGATTGCTGAAGACACACCTGCCAGCACTCTCAGAATCACCTATAATCGTTCAGGATTTAGAACTACCATATTTAGTTATATCCCCGATCCCAGGATTGCTTTCTTCTTTGGGTAATAATACATAGCTTCAATGACTTGGATGCCCAGACTCTACTACAGACCATGGTCCAACCGTCAAATAGTCAGCAAGCTTGTATTGAGGCCACCTGGGCAAAACCCCTGGATTATTCTGCAAGTAATTGAACCCTGGTATAAATTGCCAGAGGCAGGGATAATGAGAGAGCTCGCAACATCCTGTGATTGGTCGGTATACGCTATAGTTGACCGCTTTGTGGTACCTCAGGCCAAAAAAAAAAGGATTGGAAGTCATTCACTAGCCTAATAGAGACAAAGGGGCTAATAGTACGTAGTTGTTCCAGGTGAACTGCATCTATATAACGGACAAATTCCAAATTCTCTGATTTGCAAATTTAGTCTTTGCAAAATCTCATAGCATTCCACATATCCAATGGAAGGGTCTTTTGCCTTGACGAAGCTTTCCAGAAACCCATCAATTACGGATTTCATAGAGTGAAGACAAAGAATGTGTATGAAATATTTCCGTTTGAGACGTTTCCCTCTCTTTCCCGCGGTCGAAAACCCCAGGTATTTATCCAGAATGCCCCCGAGAGCGGAAAAGTTCCAACGCTCTACTGAATAATTTTCTGCGTCATCAAGCTGGGGAAAGTCGAAACTTCTCTGTGTGTTTTCAATCGGTCGGTGTGGTGAAAGCTTCAGGTCAAAGTAGTCCTTTTCCAGAATAACTTTCACCGGATCAATCCATAACCGACTATGATTTTTGTGACATAAGGTCTCCATAGAAGTGACGATGAAGTTCATCATAAGAGGCGGAAGCCACTCACAACCATTTAAAGGTCGCAGCAAGTTGAGATCGCTTTGGGTGAGTCTGATGCGACGACGGCGAATCCGACGAAACAAGGAAGTGCGCCGAACTAGTCGGAGCTTACTACTACTCATGATCACACGCATGCTATCGATTCAGAATAAAAGCAAATACCGGGAATCTTTGCAAAGCAACAGTTCGTATACATATACTTTCACACCCCACTATCTTCAAGCCTGCTACTACAAATCAACACTTTCAAGCTTGAGTTGGCAAGGAATGCTCGAAAAGGAAGAGCTGGAAAGGAGGATCAACAGTGCATTTCAAAAAATCCCAGAAAGGCCGATTTGCCAATTTGGAGCCCGTAACGCAGCCTTTATCGAGGGAATTGGTATCTAGTCCGTTTTAGTCAAGTTTTCCTACAGAAGTCATTATGAATTGATCCAGCTAGGATACCTGTAAATGAAAATTTATGCAGGATACATCGAGAAAAATATGACCATTTATTGACAAATTCGTCCTCGGTCCTTCAATGAAGACGGGCTTTTATTGTCATTGTAACGTAATATCCCAATCCTCTCTCAGCCTTATTAAAGTACTCTCTTACTAACATCCTGGAATAGCATTTGTAGTACAGTTGTGTTTTCTCCAGGCCAACCTTCTACTGAACTGTTCCCGACACGAATGCATTACAATATTTAAAGTCAATTTCACTTCCCAACTCTCTCTCTTTATCTTCCAGTCCGCATTAGAACATCATTCCGCTGAAGTTGCACCTAGTCTTGCATTTCAGATCAGCGTGTGCATTACGGCAATTTCTTATCTAGAGTTTCTTGACCAAAGCTAATGAAGACTTATCTCGAAATAGTTGAAAATATCTTAGAGTTATTGACCAGCCTATCTTATAGATGGGACTGTCAAATCTAGAATCAAAGACTTTGTTTATTTAGAGGGATGAGAAATATTTACTTTATTTACTGTTTCCTAAGTAGGTAAAAGAAAAGAACGCGTTGGCAGATAGAATAGGATTAGGGAGGGACTCTCCAGACTATCTTATTCTGCAGTGTGACGATTAGAGGGAATTTTGCTTCATTTCAAGAACACTATCTATGAACCATCTTTTTTCTATTCTTCCAGTTCTATGTATAAAGATGTAGAGTATAGAGCTCTACGAATGAAAACATTCCTTGGTGAAGGCATAGCTCTATGATTCTGGCTTAGGAGCGCGAATCAAAGGGTTAATTTCGCTTTCTTTGATATAGTTGAGCTTTCTTTTGACGTCTTCTTGGTCGATGGCTCGATGGCTCGAAAAGGAAAGATTCTGTACACACGCTTGTGTTTCATAAATCTGTTGGGTACCTTTGCTGTGTTGTGGACTATTTTACAAGTAGCAAAGAAGAGCTTGGAAGAATGTAGAGTTAAGGCGTTCGGTATGAATTTGGTAATATATTCTGCCACTTCATATAGACTAGTGATATGAAGAGGTGAGCTGTTGTTTAGGTTAGGATGTTTCTATTGGGATCCTGGCAGAAGGACTGCAGTGCTTGTCGGGTCTATGATTCATGTTTTACTGCACTTCTTCTATTTGTGATCCTACTATTCGGTTGCGGAATATAGCTCAGAATATGAAAGTAACCAGATCCGGACAAGCAAGTATACTCAATATCGCATCCGGATCACTTCGAGCTGCAATTGTTGAGTGATACTTCGGCTTCTTCGGATAGAGATGACAGCTACTCAATTTGAGAACCCAAACAAAGGAGAATATGAATGTGCGCAAATCGGCTAGATATAAGGGAGATTGATCACCGTATATAGTGTGATTTGATGATGGATTCATGAATGAAAGGGGAGGCTAGCCGGTCTGTCACATTATCCCCTCGGGCATCTATAAAGTAGCAGACAGGCTCCTGGGTTATCAACCCTTCTGATTTCGGGACTAGTGCAATGGTGATGAAATCTTGCAATTCGATGAATCGAGTGCCGGTCGAGATCTGCATTCTCGTAGTGAGAAAGCTCTCAGTGAAGGATCTTCTCACTATGGGTGCCATCGACAGGCGTACGAGGAGCATTCTGATGCCTCTACTCCATGGATGCAAACTTCTCCACCTCTTAGCCCTTCGAGGCGAGCATTCGGCGGTGGAGTTTCTTGTGAACACCAAATATATCGATGTCCGGGTTCGTGACGCCCATGGAATGACTGCACTGCACTACGCGGCTATGAAGGGATATGGGCATGTTGTTCAACTCCTGATCAGTGACCCTCAACACAAAGCGTTTCTGGACGCCCCAGAGGCTAGAAGAAACGATACCCCTTTGATTCTTGCAGCTCGGCACCACAATGAGAGTGTTGTTCAAATGTTGCTAGAGAAAGGGGCGGATATCAATCATCAAAATGCTCACGGTGAAAGTGTTCTCTTCTGGGCCGCCAAGCGACAAAGAGCCAAATTAGCGCGGAATCTGCTGAAACGAGGGGCAGATCCAGATCAGGTTGTCCGCTACGGGCTGACCCCACTGATTCAGGCCATCATGGAAGGCTGTTTCGATCTGGCCGCCACACTGCTGGAGGCGGGTTGCAATGTGGAGCAACCCGATAGCCGGGGCTACCTGCCTCTTGTCTGGGCTGTCGAATTGGATGACCTCGCAATGGCAAATCTTCTCTTCTCTCACAGTGCAAGTGTTGCAACTTTATCGGCGAGGAAAGGAGCAGAGCACTCACCGCTCGTTTGGGCTGTGATGAAAGGGAACGTGGATATGGTTCAACTACTATTATATCATGGCGCCAGTGTTGGTCATACCCAACCGGACAGCCAGACGCCTCTTATGTGGGCTGTAATCCACCGAAACATATCAGTGGCTGAGCTACTTCTCCAAAATGGCGCAGTCCCGAACGAACCCGGTATTAATGGCGAAACAGCCCTGAGATGGGCTATGTTGAACAGTGACAGGGAAATGATACGGTTACTTCTCAGGTACAAAGCTGACGCGTAAGTAATCGAACGAGATGGGTGGTCCGTATTCTTTGTCTCCAACGTGCGTGGGGGAAATGTTTCAAACTGACCGGTCCCTAAAGGGGGTGGAAATTTGAGGGACGGCACCCCATTGCAGTCCCTGAATTGCAGAATACAGAAACATGGGCGGTGGTCTACATAGGAGTTATGAGAATGTCATGACCTTTACCCACGGTTACCGGTACTTCAATTAAGTAATATATTTTCAACAAGATAACCGCAGCTAATGGTTATTGAATGGCAACTTTGGACATATTCCACTATTATCGAGCGAGGCCACCTGAGACTTCAGGAAGAACTTGTATATTACATTTACATGTATTTATGAGTAGGATTTTTACCAATTCGGCACATGTTTTACCACCGTTTACATGAAGCTTGCTTGCACTCACACATAACAAAAAACGTTACATAAGAGACTCATTCACTCTTTGGTTGAATCAGTTTTACTTGTGCCTTATGACGATCACTTACGTTATCACGAGGTTGAATCTCTTTCCTGCTGATTAAAGTATGACAAAATAAAAGTTCTGCGGAATAGACGTGATTACCAGCTATGGCGGAATTGTGTTCATTGCTGGTCGGGGCTGATCTTTTAATCAAGATGAGAATACTGAGAACAGAGAAGAACGGATGGTAAATTTACGGCTTTTTCGCCAAGGAGCTGTACTTTAAGCCCAACGCAGAATCTACAGCAAGGAGAGTTAGTTCCTCCTCTCATGCTTTCTCAAATATGCACAATGCTCCCATGTTCCTACCTGCACTGGGGAAACCAATAGTCCGAGTAAAAAATACAAAAAGCAAGCGCAGAGATAGATTTCGAATATAGTTCGTTTGCTCCGGTAAGCTGATTACGCAAGTTGCCAAAAGACGGACGGAAAGTTGAGCAATGGATTCTGGATGCCTATCGCTTCATTCTTATCGGGGTGAAATAGACCTTCAACACAAAGAGTTAAACTTTGGTCTGGTTAGTTGTTGATTGCACGATTTGATCCAGCCAGTCCACTATCTCAATTGGTGAGCCCGTTTGCGTAACGTATCCTAGTTCCTTGTATGGACGAATAAAAACATCCTCGAGATGAATGGATATCACCCCTTCGATTGCACGCTTGGCAAAAGACTTCAGGTTATGGTGCCAGACTGCGCAGTCGCTGAATCTGATTGACCGTAAACCGGTCCCAGGGCTAAAGGAGAGAACTGGTTCCCAAAATCCAAATTGTCCTCTCAATGTGAGATTCTTTACCTTCGACACTGCCTTCAAAAATTTCTTGGTTATATTCAGTTCGTCGATGGTGTCATGTGACTGAAAAACATCAACAGTGAGACTCTGCAACAGCTCCATCTGTTGGGGTCCACTATCCATGGCTGCAAGAAGTACGTGTAGATGCCATTGAAGTGATTCTCGTGAAGGGGACGTTTTGACATATGAAAATGGCTGTTGGCAAGGTTCCCAGCTCAGTTTGAGAGAACAGAGCTTACGACTGCGGCGTAAGATCGTGGCGAGAAGCTCTACGTCTTGGGCAAACGATGAAAGTGAGGTGGTATTTGAAGGTGTTTCTTCAGAGTTGAAATCACTCCATGGCTTTTTTATGTCTGTCCCAGACTCTTAGCTTAAGTCAACATGGCGGCTGTTCACTTGCGATGGAAACGTACCCAATGCGCTGCACCAAGATGCTACATAGTTGATTGAATGCGCATAGTAAAAGATGACCGTGGGAGGCTCTTCGTGGAAATTGCCGCAACACCTCTTGAGCTTGACGGCCTGAAACAGACGCGGATTGACAATTTGCCTAAATTGTTTGTTTAGCAGGGTCAAGTTGCGCAGAGATTTGTGATCCACATATCCGATGATATGGAGAATCAGTTCTATGGGCAGGTGAGTAATGATTGTGTTTTGACCAACAAAGATTGTCCCAACTGTCCAAGAGTTCGCAACAACTTCACTCTCCAGTTGCGGGCGGTGAAAGGTGGTATTTGGCCATAGGTGGAACGGCATGAAACTCTCTCCGATGTAGTTGCTCGATTGTTTGATTCGGATTTCTCTTGGAGACCTGCATGGCAAGTCAGCTCGATACGATGGAAGAAGGACTGCATTGCTTAAACATCGTGACAGACAGAAACCTCCACCCCAAATTACCTGCTATAAGCACATATTACGATGATACAACTAACCTAGACTCCCTCCCCAAAGGACCTGAAGTAATCTGTCTTTCAGAATCTCGCACCATGTAGACTCATCGGTATTGGGAAGAATGAAAGCTGCCTGCACCTTAGGAAAGGGGGATATTTATGTACCGGTTTTGGATCGAATTCAGAGATAAAAGGGAAAACCCTGGCAACTATAAATCTTCTATAAGCGAATGAGTCATGAGACCTACCTGATAGAGCGTTTGAAAGATCAATCTGAGTCTATGATTGCGTAAAGTACTGCAAAGGACTAATTGCGGGTGCATCTATAAAAAGCATATAGTAATAGGCCCGCACGACCACCGATCTGGTGTACTGCAAGTAGCGACCGTTGAACTCGTCCAAGACTTGCTCTATACTGTCAGCATTGCAGATGGTAATTGACAGTTTCAATTTGAGAGATATAATTTCCAGTGAGGAGAATCTGCAAAGAACGGTGGATACATAATTCCAGTAGATGAGTACAGAAGTATCTCGCAGGAAGGTCTGAAATATAGAGATCTATAATCTCTCGGTTGTTGATTTCTAAAGTTAAGCGCCAATGTTTTCGAAAATATGATCTAAACCAAGAAGCCATTTGTTCAACTCGATCATCTTACCTGGATCCTTCCAGGCCTTTTGCTTCATGCTATGGACCTCATGATGCGGCATGGTATATGCGGCATGGTATTTGAAACTGAAACTTCCACAACACAGGAAACTTCCACAACACAATGTGTTCGCTCTAGCACGTGGACGTAAGGGAAGACTTCTCTCGGAACGTTAGTAAGCTTTTGTTTATCACAGAGATACTGATGAATCTGCTTTATTGTCCATGATGATATTATCGCGACTGCAATTCAAAACTAGAGAATAAGCAAAATGGCGGGATTAACGTCGAGGATCTCAGATATGGGAAAGACTTGATAACGTAAGCGGCCAAAGCGAAAATCCCTCGCAGAATCAACCACAACTGTTGTAGTTCAGAGGTATTGTTAACTTATTATTTCAGAGTAATAGATGTGCCTATATATACAACAATAGACCAAGTTGATTTCCAAACCAACTTGGTCGTCTGCATACATACTTCCTGGAGTCCCGGGTGTTGTTTCAGATCGGCTTCCATATCCCATGCATTTGCCATAACTTTTGTGAAGCCTCTTCGTATTATTTGTAATTTTGACGCTACCTTCGGATGATACAGACATAGTTTTTCCCCGTTGCAAAAGCTTGCATCGCACCTCCTCAGACAATCTAAGCGACGTATAAATATACTGTAGCTACTCCAATAACTTTTATTCATTCCTTCCCCCAATCATGATGCATAGCAGAGTCGTTCTGGTCGTGCTCGGGTTACTGCAGTTTTTGGGGGTCTTGATTGCGTCGGACCTGCCTTCCCCTGTACCATACCAACAGCTCCCGCGGTGTCAAGAAGGGAGGCTAGTGGTGATAACAAAACGCTCCATATCGCGTTTTGCCAGGGACTTGGTCACTGTAACGCTAACATCAACATTGACGGATACAACCGACTGTACCTGCACAGAAACCTCTTCCACAGGGTTTGTTAGCAGCGATGCAATTATTACATCGGTCTCCTCATCGCCAACCTCAGCATCCGCGACGGCGACATTTACAAGCACAATCGGATCAGCAAGCACAATCGGGCCAACAAACACAATCGGATCAACAAGCACAATCGGATCAACAAGCACAATCGGATCAACAAGCACAATCGGATCAACAAGCACAATCGGATCAACAAGCACAATCGGATCAACAAGCACAATCGGATCAACAAGCACAATCGGATCAACAAGCACAATCGGATCAACAAGCACAATCGGATCAACAAGCACTGAAGCTGCTCCGTCTCCGACAAAACTCATTTCGGTAATACCCACTGCGGTCACTGCCGATGAACCGATAACTGTTACAGAATGGAGAGCCACGACCGTTACGAGCATCATCACAACTACAGTTGCACCGTCAGGATCCTCTGACCCAGGCACCGTACTCCTGGGTACTACCTCAACCTTTCTTTCCATTGAAACCATTACAATAACGGAAGGCACGGGCGCAAGATCCAGTACGCGCAATATCTCAATTGGAGACACCGCTACTTATGACAGACCTACCACAGTCACTGTCAATCATGTTAGCACTGCAATCCAGTGGAGTAATGCCACTGTTACCCACACCGAGACAATCACTGACCACGTCTGGATATCTTCGGGTCATCGTCCATCGGGTACAACGACTGAAAAGACAATTCAACCTGTGACCAATCCAACCTATGACACGAATGGTGTGACTTCATCCCTGGCAGACAGCACTGTCGCATTGAGCACCACATCCGAGGATTTCTCGGACGAAGGGATTGGCATAAAGCAAAGCTATACGACCTATACGACGATTGTTATCAACAGTCAGAAAACTGTGGCCCAATCCAAGACTCAAAGTTTCATCAGCGCCGAAAATGCCATTTTGTCGAGCTTGGGGGTACCGGGGGACTCAGTAGCTGCGACAGCAACAAATCCTTTCCAGGAAGCAACCCCAGGAAGCGAAGAAGCGCTAGCTCGGCCTACCCAGAATATGCAGATATCGGTGATCATAGCTTCAACCGAAACACCAGTCTTATCACTCGATGGCACATCCTCATTGGGAGATATGTCCAGCAGTGTCACGGGGACAATTGATGTCGAAGATTCAGTCTTGCCCACAAGTTCCACATCAAGTGAGAGATCAAATCTCAATGGGCAAAAACCAAGTCCAACAGACAAAGGGTCATCGCTCTCAATTTGCCCAAGCAGAATTATCAATCCAACCTTCGCGCCTCTGTCACCTTTCCCGAAAAACTATACCTGGGGTTGTCCGCCGCATCTTCTCTGCAACCCGTCCAAACAAACAGATGATGGGGAATGCAATTTCGAAGCTGGACCTCCTGCGGATACATACTTCTGTCGCCCAGAAGAGTGTATACGGAGCCCCAAACTGGACCTTCCCCCCCCACCGGGTCCTCTGGCTACATTTGATCGGATAGAGCATTACAACGTCACCCCCGGCTATTTCAACTTGAATCCTACCGAGTTTGGCCTGGGATATGATATATTTAATTTCAATCAGGCTGACTGGGAGTGGAAGCGAGAGTGGGCGTTCAAAATACCCGGGAAATGCTATGCTGGGTGTAACAATGCAATGCTCGAAGCAGAATCGAGCGGCAAAACCGGGGATCTTTGTTACTCGGATTCGGCATTCTTGACTTTGGTTCGTGGTTGTCAATCCTGCGTCAAGTCGGTACCTGCGTCGCGATCCTGGAATGGAGTGCTTCCTGAATTTCAACAATTTCTTTTTTACTGCCAAGGGTCTGCCAACTCAACTTCAGCGACAACACCCCTCGCTATCACTGGGAAAAGTTCCGCAAGACATCTTGCGAATCCTTCAACCAAAGCACAAACGAGCACGCGGATACAATTTGGTATTCCAGAAAGACCGCTAGCAGCCAGTCAATATGATGCACGGCGAACAGCGTCCGTATCTGCGTACCGCACAAAATCAACTTCAGCCAACCTCCCACTTTCGACAACAACCAATCACACTTACACCGGTGCTGCATCGTTCTCCTGCCCCCAATCATTTTTGGTAGCAGCCTCCTTCATTCTGTTATTTGTTTGATCTTGTCGGTCCATGTGGTCCTGGCAGCTGGAATACCAGTCCCACACATTTGGATTGAAGCGTCACAACATATAGCACTCGTTAGTTTACCAACATTTGAACGGTTACGTGGTGCTCTACTTAAGTTTATTGTCCTTGGTGTGTCGTTCAATTTGTATGGGATGTAGAAACATCTCAATCGTGGCGTCCACAGGATATTCAGGAGACACTTTTCCTGTACGTAGGAGGGGTTGCGGTATAATATTGCTGAAACAAAAGGCACCTTTACAAAGAAATGATCTTTATCAAAATTAGGCACCTAGCCTCCTAGCCATCGCAATATTCTTACGGACCCCAAATGCAAAAGCACGAGTTGCCTCGGAAGAATCGTCAATCACGTAAGTATCGGATGTGTTGGAGGCCACGTTACAAAGAAAGCTTCAGGTCGACGGAAGACGGGTTCAGAAACAATACATACATACCGCAAATGAAAGAAGTTCTCACGGACTGGTTGCTACAATCCAACTCAAAGGGTGCCATGTCGGTAATTTGAAGTATCTCTTCTGACATTCGGCGGGGCCATTATAGCGCCAAGACCATGACAAGCGCTGTCATAAGCTCCGGCGTGGCTCTAGCCGGGGGGATATGTAAGATCATTCTTTGAAAGCTAAATTTTCTTTTTTGTTACATTTGGAAAACGTCCGCAAGAACGAGAATCTCAGGGATCTTGAAGGCAATACCTGAAAGAAACTAACGCAGCCTGTATATGTCCAACCACCACGGTCTTGATATTTTCATGGGGAGCACTAAAGATAAGGACCAACATCAGGCACACTTCCTCTGGTGAGACTCGGTTCCAGCTCGTATGTAGTTTGCAATTTCTCAGGCATAAGTATATATCAAAGGGTCCGTGGATGTAAACATATATATCGGTGTCACTGTCGACGGTCGATGAATCAGTCAAGTCTCGTGCTTAGCGATGGATTATCACAAAACAGCAGTCTTACTCCAAGTCAATCTCTCTGTCCTTCACGCATACTAAAACTCAGAAAAAACCGACTACTTACACGGTCACCCAAGCATGCTTAATTTCCCTATCTCCCACCTAGAGCACTTGTCCTGAGTAAACACAATCACCACATTAGTGCTCACTTTGGTGTTCACTCTGGACGCTAGAGACGATGACGCCACACCGTGTGCTTGATCAAAGAATCTTGCAAACTTCATCATTCGTTTCCAGCAACTATAACTCGCTGGTCATATTGTGAGTAGTAACGCTAGTAGCGGCACTTAAGGCAATCTCCTGAAGTCTGGAACCGGGTTCTTTTAGATGACAACAAATCACTCTTTGTACTATGCCATGAACGCAGTGTTTTGATGGAAATTTCCAAAGTCGTCCGACAGTAAAACCTGTCTATCTAGAACTAGGGGAAGCGTTAGAACGGGCTTGGTGCGCGAAAACGGGCTACACTCTGTCCGCTACTGTCACTTGAGCATGTTCAGTCGCGTGGTTGGTACCAATACCAAGGATGGATCTGGGATTATATGGAATCACTATAGACAAAGGTGAGAGTATAGAGCTGATTTTGACATCAGGGATACATTTCCAAACAACATCTTCTCAGTTAGATATGTATTCAGAACACAAAACGATGTAGGGGGTGAGAGAATACGGCCGACACTTTCGATAAGCGAGAACCTAAAGACATATATATTATCATTCAAAATAGAATTCAACAACTTTTTTCTCTACTGTTTTCAAAGTGACTATATTTTGAAGGGCAAACACAATTGTTCTTGCTAATGTAGATAGCTTTGTGGGCTTGAAGCTTTATATAGGTTTTACGACGTATGTAATATACGAATTTGGAGAGTGCGAAGGGGACCCCACAAAAGGTACCTCTGGAAGAACGGAGGTGGTTGATATTACTCTCGATATATGTATTCACCTGTGGTTGTGTGCCGAGCACTTGAGCAGGAACTAACCCCGGACCGACGACTTCAGGAAGGACCCACCTACGGGAGGGCCCGAACCCCCTCCCACAACTTTAGAAACCCCCAAGAAACCCCCACTAGCTCCTCGATGGAAGATTTCCAGCCCAGAGCAAACATCGGATCCCTCGAATCGCCACCGAACGCCGTAAGCGAGCACTGAGCGGTGATGCGTTTGCACTATCGGAGAACTCGGGTCGAGTCACCACCAAGGAGGTGTGGAAAGTCATCAGAACCCTGAAAGACATTATCCGCTATCAAACTGCGGTCATCGAATCCACTCAGAACAAGCTACAGGAGATTAAACACAATTAACATGTCCTGCAAGAACACAGCGAGAAGCTCCATGAGGAAGTGGAAGCGTTACGAGCGCAGGTCGAAAGTGGCCCTGCAGTCACCGCGACTAGGACCTGGGCGGCAGTCGCAGCCAGCGGCGGCAAGATCACACCCCCGCTGAACCATTAAAAGCCCAAGAAAGGGCAAGATTGCGTCCGAATCAGCATCCAGAGAACCTTTTTAGACCCAAGAGATAATGACAACAACGACGGAAACGCTTTTGGGCGATATGTCCCCACAGATACCATCAACACCCACAACACAAGACGCCCAAGAGGTAGGAATTGGCACCGCCAAAACTGGCTATCTCATTCGAATTTCCGGTGTCAACGGGTCGGACACCTGACATGGTCATGCAAGGAAACCCTGCGGTGCGGATACTGTGGGGGTGAGCACGCTACCGAAGATCGACGATGTCTAACCCCTGCGACCTTCCAGCCCAGCCAATGTCAGAGAGCAACCTACGTATCCTTCAGCGGAGAATCATGAAATCAGGACCAAGAATGGAAGCACTCATCAATCACCACCAGATACCTTGCAACCACCGAAATGTAGCAGCCATCAAGATCTGGACAGCCGATTCTCAGACTCTTTTATTCTCTGCCTACGTACCTCCAGTACCACTCTGTACGACCAACGACGCGTCAGCAATGCCCGTGCTCACTGCAATAGAAAACACCATCACAGCCCCTGCACAGAAAGAGCAGCGCTCTGCAAGCATTATTATTACGGGCGACTTCAACCGACATCATCCGATGTGGGGCGGCAATCATATCCCACCCAGATTCACTGAAGACGCCAGCGACCTGATCACCTTCTTCCAAACCACAATCTCTCCTTGCTAGATTGTCCAAAACTACGAGACCTGCGGATAGGATTAAGAAGAAGTGTTGGGGACGCGTTGAACAGCGTGTCGAGTCTGCTGGGAGGCTCACACGAAGGTCAGGAAGTGGACCATTCTAAATGTACAGACTCGAATCTATCGTTGCCGTATACTGTATATCGTTCGCGAAGTTGGATCCCAGGTTACGTGATGTATAGGTAGTATAGGAGTTTGACACAAGGTCGCTCCTGTGCGAGGTAGGTAGCACCCAGGCACCCGCTAGGGCTACAAATATCTGTATATGCCCTATAAATGGAAAAGGGGTATCACACTTGTATCATAATCCAGTATCTCAACTCGCGAGGGGACTGGGTGAGTGAATAATACTACTGCTGCTGCTGTAATATACTGCGTTTTCTTATGTTTGAACAGCATAGCCGGTGCTTTGCCGGCTGCTATGTTTGCCGATGTAATCTGTGTCTCTTGAGCTAACTCTCTTAAGGATCATGTTATGAAATGAAGCATTATTCAATAAGATAGCCCATCGAGTAAAATAATATCCGATCGAGACAATAAGAATTCACCGTTCTATATACTGGTGATGCTAGACTACAGTTCTGTTCTTTGGTAGATAGATTGTCTTTCTCCCTTCCTTTCTTCGTTGTTCCTGAGTGTAAGAAAAGCAGTAAGTGTTTCTGATACTCTTCTGGCCTTTGTTCAATTCGAATCAAGTTTGTGGCTGGGAATCCCCCTTTACGTCAGTCCACGTTAACCCAGTCTTGTTCATTGTCGCTCCCCACGTAAGCTAGCGCGTCATTTCGAATAAAATTGCTCATGAATGGAGGGAAATGCGTTTCATTTCGGGGGATATAATGGTAGCCATAAAACTCGAAAATTCGAGCGTTCAAGCAGTGGTTCGCAAGGTCAATCGTTTGAGATGGTTCGATCATTGGATCCAATTCTCCAATCACGTGTAGCATTGGGGTTTTGATTTTTCGGTAATAAACCGTTTGATAATGGGGATTTTTCAGCCTGAATCCGCTGAAGGAGATCACGAATGATAATGGCGGGTGATCGATCTAATCTCGTGTGAGTAATTGGTAAAGAAGTGGAGATAAGGGAGTGTAAATGACCTTGAAGTTGAGCCCCTGCATCGTATTGTTCCCCTCTAGAAGTGATGCAACAATAGCTGCTAGAGCGGCACCTGATGAAAATCCTATGATTCCGACAAATGGACCTTCGTGTTCGAGGATGTGCTTGATGGACTGAATCGACTCTTCGATGCCCTTGATTCGCTCGGAATTATAGTCCATGTATCCCCATGCCCGGCATCCGTCTTCAGGTTCGTCGGGGTTCGCAGGGAGCGGTCCTGAGAGATAGCGGAAGCTGATAGCACGGCTCGAAGCTGATCCTTTTGCTTGTTCAGCGGGAAACGATTGCTCTACTGTCTTTTGGAGAAACCTCGTCTTGCATTCAAAAGATTTGTCGGATTGGCCATGTCCTTGTCCGTCGGTTAGTCAAAATTTGCGGATGGATTCAACTAGAGAGTATCTCACCATGAAGCATCAAAATCTTGACTGTTTCGTTTCCCAGTGGCATAGCATGCCCTGTGGTGATCATTTTGGCCGTTGTGGGGAAATATTGAACACAGGTTGATGCTGCCAATGCTGGCTATTGGCATGGGCTTATATCCTCACAAAGATATTTACATACATAACTATATAGAGTAGTCTGGTGATCTGTGGGCACACGAGATGCCATGTCGATTACGTCGGACCAAACGACCAAGCCTAAGGCTTTATCCTTTAGAGTATGGATAGGTCTCGTGAGATCTGACAATGTTGCTGAGAATGGAATGATCGACTAATAACTCGTGTATTTTTGCAAACACTAGATTATGTCAGAATACTCTCAATAATAACAGGAGCATACAGTGACCGTCTAGTATGAATGTAGCTTGAGATAAAGAAGAAAGGTAAAAGAAAAGCGTGACCTACCTGAATACGTTACGGCTATTGGCCATGTTGACGTTATATACTGACCCTATATCGACCTCAGACCAGCGAGTCAGTTGGTCTGCTCGGAGACAGTTTTGCCATCGGATCAAACATTCATCTTGGACCTCCTTCTTAGGATAGTTTCACAGAAGCCGGCGGACTTATGAACCACAAATACATTCAATATGTCGATTTCCAAGATCTTGAATTTGCGTCCTTGCGGCCTCTGAACCTATAGCAAGGTGTTTGAACTTGATATGTATTCAATCGTCTGGCTATCGTTCTATTTCCAGAGTCGGTCGTACTGCTTATAGAGCCTAACCTGAAGCCATTCTTCCTAAATTGAAGACCAAAAATATACCACTATCACTAACAGAGCTGTCATTTCATATACAATGTTCCCCAATACTCTACACTCAATTTATTTTCTTGAAATAAACCGTAACTGATCATCGCCTATGGTAGGCCGACGCTCTAACCTACGAAAAGTTTTATCCCGGATTATACCGAAATCAAATCCGAGGAATGATCTAATCCCGAAAACATGGGTAATTTAGCGGAAGTGGGTACATGTAGATTGCAATCCGTCGGAAACATGAGAGCAGCCCCTGAACCTGATTATCTGGCTGAGACTCCGTTGTTCCAGCGGCCTCCAGCACAATCAGGCCCCGCAGTATACAGTAAATTACACGACCAAAGTTTCAAGTTCCAAAGCAGCATTAAGAGGCTCATACCTCTATTTTCGTATCCATCAACCGAAGTAAGACCCCGCTTACCACAATATCATGTCTGACGAAGGTGGAATGACGGATAGGTTGATGACTGGCAAGGCAATGGAGCCTTCCAGAGGCTGGGATCTCAATTCTCCACATGTTAGGGAGATGGAATCTCACTGCCCGAAATAGATACATAGCTCAGAATGGTCTTCTCTATCTTGCAAACACGAGTTTTGGCTAGATTGTTCGCATGAATTTCTCAAGAAACATATCATTGTATTCGAACTAAGAATGGATTTACATGTTATGACCGGTGACCAAATCAGACACAGCATGCTTTACTTGCAACGGAATATAGTGTCAGCAACGTAAGTCATTAATCTTACAAGCTTTTGTATAAGGCGATCGAAGGAAATATAGAGTAATGGATCAACTCTTCGAGTCTGGAGCCTTGTCGACCGCTTTTTTCTTGGTGGCAGCATGGACCCTGATAGGAAAACCCTCGACAGGACAGGCTTTCACGATAGGACCCTGACCATTATGCCCGAATTTGTGCACTCTTTAAAATCACGCCATTTCAATCAACAGATGGGTGATTTCCGCCAATCGTGGTGCTCTTGCATGCCAGCAAGTGATATACAGCTTGCTTTTCCAAATGATATCGAGCTCCAACTGTTACACCAACAAGGTCCATCGGTTCCCAACGCATCTGGAGAAGAAGACGGTGGAGTATACCCCGACTATGAGCCGCTGCTCATCAAACATGGCACTTTCAAGGCCAAAGACCATAAATGGTATCACCACCGTCAGAGATCACTGCGTATGTATTGTTACCGAGCTAGAGATATCGTTGTACAGCCATGGTGGCACATAGCAAGCATTTTTGACCTGATTTCATCATCTCGCATGGCCTTCAGCATCAAAAGAGTGGTCCTAGAACATGATCATCTTGATCAACCTACATCATCAAGGTGTATCAGTGAACAGGACTTCTGGGCCCTGATGCAGGGGTTCTTTGGCTTGGGGCCACATCCGTTTCCATTTTTATGGCATTCCTCGGCGCCCAGAGATAGGATTTTATATATTAAATCTTACCTCAAATCAAAACCAACCCCAGTCGAGCCATGCGACGGTAAAGATAAAGGGAGAGAAATGGTCAAAATCTGCACAAGGTTGACTGAAATGGTGTTTCAAAACAATGATAGCAAAAGAATCTTCCTTGGCGTGGATTCTAGAACTCATTCGCCGACCACAGTGGAAAATGGGGACATTTTTCAGGGTTTTGGAATCATTCACCAATATTGCGACGAGATGGGGCAGACAAACCTGGACGCTGATAATTTCGAGCTTCAGACAGCGTGGCTTGAGGTAATGTTTGTTCTCCCCAGATGGTAAAAGCACAAAGCTAACGGCATCCAAGTCAAAACGGATGTCTTTCCGAGAGGGACAGTATATGTTACAAGTCTTGGGGTCTTTGCAATATTTACTGTCGGCAGCAGGGCAATCCGGTCCGGCTCGGAAAACGACAGGCGGGCTTCGAGAAATCTATCAAACCCTTCTGACGGCTGATGGCACTGGCCCCTGACACCAACGAACGTATTTGGTCAGTTTGCAAACTCGGTCGCTATGGTTCACTACCTAAAATTCGGTAAGCTTTCAACGGATACAGTTGACCAAAGATACTGGAAATGCCACTTGGTCAACAATGAAGGCTCTTCGCACGCCATTTGTTCTTAGAACATATAGTTTGCATATGCTGTCCGAAAATGACGTAGATTGTGCTATTAAACACATATTCCAACCCGACGGGGAGTCGCTCGTCTTTCGCGTGCATCAGAAAAGATGAATGAACGTTATGTATGAAAACAAATCCCTATGTTGTAGTTACAAGTCCCGATCCTGAGCTTTCGATCATTGAGGCTATTTGCCCTTGTCCCGAACCATGTATCACATACGCAGCGAAGAAAATGAAGTCTACAAATCGCTTTTTGTTGTTGGACTATGAGGAAACAGGCTATGCATCAGGCACGGACAAACTCATGGCCCTTTCGCTTACGTGAAGGGGTTGGCTCTATCTCGTTCGGTCGATCGAGTATCATTCGGCGAAAATGAAGCAATTACGCGTATGCGCTATATCGTGTTACCGGATATCAGGCTCTTTGTCTTGTATTCAGGTGTTATATGTATACGGCGCTCCTCAGTGTATAAGCTGAGTGCTAGCTTTTGTGATATATAAGGGGTCTATGCACCTCGGTCCAATATCACAGAATTGTCGTTTCTGCTCAACCAGTAGATAGTCTGTACATACATACGAAAAAAATGCCGCCTCCCTATTTCTAAGCTATGTACTAGCAGGATGACATACAAATAAATTCTCTCCAAGTGCCTCAACTTGCCGCATGGATTGACAACCTCAGGAACAAAGTATTACTTCAGGTAGTCCGAAAAGTGTGAGTAGGGTACAGAAAGCGAGTGGATAGAATATTTTCTGCTTATTATGCTCCGCAATATTCTCGATTTTGTGCTTTCGTTAGCTCTTTTCTGAGCATCTGTGTGCTGGACTATGCAATAACTACTTAAGTATGGCTAAATGCGAAGAAGATTAGGAGCTTTATGTTGTGAAGCATGCGGATAGGCGCCACGCAGGGGCGCGCCCTAACAGGGAGCTCATTGTTGTTTATAAGGTGTATGGCTAGATTCCACCAGGCTGCCAGAGAGGGCAAGAATATCGACCACAAAATTGAAATTAATTGAAATTTGAGAGCATACCTCTCACCGTGGACGAACATCTCGCGATATCTCAAAAAAAAAAAAAATATTGGTAGAAGAGCAGGTATGAAGCAGCCAAATAAATAAAATGCTGAAGCTTGTTTCACTGCACCCATATCAGTGGAGGGGGAAGAACACGGATAACAACTTGAATGAAAGGAGTATTGTGGACCCTGTCGTGGTCCACAATTCTATTGCGCACCGCTTGAAGAGCATCACAGTCCGACAGATGCAAACTGATGTTTTGATGAAATGCTTTGACCTGCCCCCAGGATGGACGCGGCGGGAAGTGGAGTGGAGAAAACCCAGTAATGTGAAGCTCTATCCACCCCATCCAGTATATGCTCAAACCCTCTCTTATAAATTTGAAGACGGCATTAAGATTGGTAGCGTCGCTCATTATGTTTGGACCCTGCCATTTGAGCAATGGGGGTCTTTGGGAAGTGGCTACCAGAAGAAAGTGCTTGCGAGTGTGAGCGATATGAGATGGCCGAAAGGGTTTGATCACGTACGCCAGAAACGGGCTGCGGAGCCCTGGGCTGCGGAACTCTGCAACTGTTTGGAACCCACGCTGGAACGTAAGACCATATATCTCCCATTGAGGACTTGCCGCTAGATTGTGCTCCGTCTGATCTTGTTTGATCCAACTCTTCTTTGACTTGAGGCCGCATGATGGGGGCTGGCGGTGATGCATGGCTCACTGGTGGCTGGCAAGGGAAGAAGCTTTTCCGACTTGTCTCCAAAGACTCATGTGGCGGAGTATCCAGGTCAATAGGCTGGAGGGTATACGATAATTCTGACGCCATGTTGGGCACAAGTATATCTTCAAGTAACTTGCATCAAAGAAAAAAAAAGAAACTGGAGAGTATGTCGTCGGTTTATAACTATTTCTTAGGCCCTGGTACTGACTAAGCTTATGATGGCAATTTGCTTGTGTGATCATTTCACGTACATACACTGGGCGACACATGAAGAGACGTTATATCACCCAGCGCTATATCATCACCAATTATGCAATATCGGAAGAGGAATCAAAACTTACTGGCTAGCACACTGCTTTAGCACACTGCTCTACTACCTTAATGGGAAGAAGGCATCATCCTAAATTACAATTGACCAGACGGATGTATTTGACGATATTTCGATAGTGGTTTACCAGCCGAATTCCCGATACATAGTTCGTCTCCCTAGGCTTCGAAATCCTTGGCGTCCGCGAGCCCATGAGAAACCAGTACAATTTTCACATGCTCTATCTTCTGATGAATTGCCCGATCAATGTAGGGATCTAGCAGTGGAATCAGCCACTTTCCATAGTAGTCATCTATAGATGTTGTGTTTTCGACCGGTCTGTGTATATCCATATAAGCTCCATGCGGTTCAAAATTGTCCAAGCTTGTTCTGCCGGCATTAAGATGGATATGGTCGGCCAATTCAAGAAGAAAACCAATGTCTTCCACTGGAGCGTAGAGCTCACGCAGATGACTGGTATCATATATTGAAGCGTCGTACCGCTCATCGGTCTGACTCTGTCGTTTTTCTCCCATGGTGCATTGTCGCTCATTGATCGAAGCTAGGATTGTGCTCTTGAAGCGAGTAAGAGTGCTGAGATGGGCGGCAGCGATGTGAATCTTCAACTTACACACTGTTTCTTTTCACTCACAAAAGAGAATGATCTAGACTTTCCCCGGGATAGGCGCCGGAGGAGAACCTTCAATTGCCAAAGCAATACGTCGGGGCTCATTTTCCTTCATAGGATGTACCACGAGTACAGAGATCTCATACCGAGCGAGAGAACTTCATATATAGAATGGTCCCTCTTTTAATGCGGTGAAGCCGGAGAGCTAATCTGAGGAGACAATGCATCCTATAATTAGATTCTTATGAAATCTTGCCACACTTCTGATTATTCGTGAATTACCATGGACCCTTGCTCTTGCGGAATTTTTCACAAATCGCGTGTGGAAGAGCCATGCGGTCGTACAAAGTCGCCCATGTGTGTTGTACTCGCGGGTGTAGCGCAGGTGTCATTTTTTAACCAAGTCCCTGCCCACAACAAATTCTCATTGCGAGATACCGTGTCTATGAAACCCACTCTTGACATCACTACACTGTTTCATAGGGAATTGGCAAGTTGGATGCTAACCCCTTGTTGGCTATCGGAGAAACTGTGGACTGGGACAAATTTGATTTTCTTCTTGGTTCAGAGACAGAACGGGAAAACCGACGTCGCCTCATTCTGTGAAATCTAATTTCATGCAGATATATTATGTAAGGACCAACGCGCCCAGGCACGCGAGGTCGTACGTGTCGGCCAAAAGACCTAATATGACAAGACTAGCGTCTTGTCATGCCTGGGATCGGTATATATAGTAGCGCCACAGTTAGGGCCGCCCGTAGGCGCGCGCCCTAACACATTAGGTACATATTTGCAAGCCCTCCATCTTCAGTAGACAAGAACAAGCGAAAGGTTGAAAATGCCTAACCAGTCTCTATCTTTACTGACTAACTGGCTGTAGATCCTTTGCAATACTCACCCCCATCCCGGTGCACTCCCAATCTACATATTGAATATCGCCTGAGAGCAACAGGAATAATAAGTATTCGATGTCTTATTCGATAGCCCTTTTCAAACGGAGATAGCCCCACGCCAATATTCCTGACACTGGCGAGCGTGTAAGGATGCTCGCGTCCAAGCACCGTCTCTCGTGCTTCCAACGCCCGTCGATGCATCGCTTCCGCCTCTTCATAAGCTCCCTGAAGACAGCATATCATACATAAAACTTCGAAACTCAATAGTCATCCTACATGAGCCATGATAATGCCTCCGAAGCTATGTGCGATGAATATCAAAGGTCTCCGCTGGAGCTATTGGAACAATCAGCCAAACTTGCTACCAGTAGACAGTGGCAATGATACTATGCGGCATGATCAGTTGGTGTTAATCTTCCAGGTGTAGAAAACGGCGCAGGTCCTTACTCGGCAACTACTGGCTCCTTATCGACCGACGCGTAGAGCTGTGTGAATCTAAAGAAGTGACAGTCAAAGTTGATATCACCCTCACCCATCTCAACCTGCCAGTCTCCAAGCGGGTCAACTTTCAGCTCACGGAGGAACTGAGGCACCCCACCGCGGAACTGCACCAGCGCCGCCCTCTCTGTGCCACTTTCATAGCATGAAGGCACAATCGTGATCGCAGCTTTGACATGCGATCTCTCGTCGTCTGCGAAGTTGTCGTTGAGCGCCTCGTGTAGTGCGGTCTTGAGATGCTCATCGGTCTTGAGGTTGCCATCGGGCAGTTTTCTCGACAGGTCAGTCACCCGGAAGACGTGCGACTTCTACTAGCCATTGGGATTTACCTTTGTCAGTGGTACATCAGACGAGAGTGGACTTTGCGTCGCCTGTTGATGGATGATCACCTTCACCGCTGAGGCTGATAATCCCAACCTGTACTTGAGTATCCATAGCATATAGTGCAAAGACAGCATACATTAAGATATAATATATCTATAGCTGACGGGTTTCCTGTTGCACTGAGTACCCTCATATTTTGATGTGGTCCCAGGTTATCTCTGCGGACATAGTTGTGGGGCGGCTGTTCCTTCCGTTAAGTGGCGCTGGTATTTTCCATACATAGACATAGAGTTACGCGATTGTTTCCTGTCCCGTGTGATCGCCTTATCGGTATTTTTGTTTATGTACCTTTCGGCTGCCAAGAATTCCACCAAAATTGGTATATTACCAATCAAGATGATTATAATGATATGAAAAAAAAAAAAAAAAAAAAAAAAAAATTCAATAGGTGTCTGAGTACACGAAATATTGCAACAGTGTCTTTCCCATCCATCTCAGACGTTTTTGTGGAATTCGAAATCAGTTTCAACTCCACACTCTTTGCGATTTAATTCCCGGGCCCCAAGTGGAGATACGCTGCTCTAATTTTAGCTCTTCGCCTGGTAGGGCTGTATTGTATTCACAGGTAAACACAATGAGTCATTGTTATAGTACCGAAATTTCTTGTAGAAACCGATGGAATAAACACATTAGTCCTGATTTGGCTAGACACTTGTCTCTCCGCTTTTCAGACCGCTTGCTAGAATAGTATTCATATTTCCCAAATTGGAACACTACACCACTTCACCCCTTAGCAGTAACAGGCTTCGTTCGCGGTCCGACTCAACACCCCTCCTCGCTCTCGGGAACTTATCTGCCCCTCGAAATTCAAATCTCGAAGATTCGACGATTCATCGCAAATCAGTGTCTATCATCTTTTCCTCAATACCACGTGGGACTTTCAAAGATATTCATTCAATTATTCTTTATCCGCTCTCATTTGCTCTCATTCCAACATTCTCGGTTTAAAAATATTTAGTGAAAGAGCCAGGAGCACGCACTCGCACTTTCCCGTGAAATCACTGCTATTTAAATCTACAATTCTCTCGCCAATACTCAACCTCGTTGTTGACCCAATGATGCCTAACCGCCACGGTACGATGTGCGCCTCTCCGCATCAAAAGGAGTTGTTCGTGGACCTTCTCTTGTTAGTACAGTAGGAGTCGAAAACAGTTTCCCCCTCTAGACACATACGCTTAGTTTCTCGGCTCGTACCCGAAACTAGGCTAATCCGTAATTAGACGAACTTGTAACTAATCATTTTCTAATAATAGATGCTTTCAATACAAGGACGAATGCATTGTGTATGAAATTGTATATTACACGGATACCTGATGCTCTCTCCCGCTCTTATTCTGACACTTGTCCTCCTAACGCCTCATTCCCAAGAATTACGAGAATCTCAACAATACGGCACCGAGACTGCCCCCATCAAAGCTACAGTTCATTCATGATATGATCCACAGCCAATCGCTAACCACGCCTCAAATGGCTGATGCAGCTGAGTGCAGTGAACGAACGATCAAGAATATCCGCAGGAACTTGCGCCTATTTGGAAGTGTCCATGCACCTCCCACTCGTATCGGTCGAAGACGAACCATAACACCACCAATGCTGGAAGCTCTTTGTGGTCATCTACTAGAAAAGCCTGGTCTCTTTCTGGATGAAATGATATTATTTATATGGGATGAATTCCAGATGATCGTGACGACCTCAAGTATCAGGAGGGCGTTGGAATTTAAAGGTTGGTCTAAAAAGACCACTCGACAGAGGGCCAAGGAGCAAAATGCAGAATTACGAGAGTTGGATCTTCATAATCTATCAGAATATGAGTCATACCATCTGGTCTACGTTGATGAGTCTGGTTGTGATAAGCGGATCGGGTTCAGAAGGACAGGTTGGTCACCACTCGGTGTTGCCCCCGTGCAAGTGTCTCAGTTTCACCGCGATGACCGATATCAAATACTGCCCGCGTATGCCCAGGATGGTATCGTGCTTTCTCGCGTCTTTCGCGGTTCAACAGATGCCACTGTGTTCGAGGACTTTATCGACCAGCTCCTTCGACACTGTGGTAGGTGGCCAGAGCCGAAATCTGTTTTGGTAATGGACAACGCGTCATTTCACCACTCTGAGCGTATTGCGCAAATGTGTGCCGATGCTGAAGTGAAGTTGGTTTACCTGCCTCCCTATTCGCCTGACCTCAATCCAATTGAGGAGTTTTTTGCCGAACTTAAGGCCTTCATCAGGCGTAACTGGTGCTACTTTGAAGATGACCGAGAACAAGGATTTGATTGCTTTCTCAACTGGTGTATTGATACCGTTGGAGCAAGAGAAAAGAGTGCAAGAGGCCATTTTCGGCACGCAGGCCTGACGATTGAAGATTTGGAAGAATAATCTCATCCACTTTGTTTCTTAATAAACACGTGTGCAGCTCAATATAGAAGTGCAAAAGCGACTTCACCAATGCGAACTCTTTCCTTCTTAGGCCCACTTCCAAGAACTTGGCCGAAAAATTACTTCAGTTTGGTAATACATAGTATATTAATTTTTTGTCTAGTTGGAAGTTTCCGGGTTTATCGCTTCAACTCATGGACCCAGGAACAATAATGTGAATTAAGCTGTCCAATCTAAGCTGTCCAATCTAAGCTGTCCAATCTAAGCTGTCCAATCTAAGCTGTCCAATCTAAGCTGTCCCATCTAAGGCATCAAACACATGCAACTTCAAACCGAAAAAACAACATATTTATTCCAAACGCCGGCGCAATTGAATCTATATCACTTCAAGGACGGGCATCGCCTTCTTCACGCTTTCAGCCCAGTCACGAATATTCTCTACGAAGATTCGAGCTGTTCCCGGCTTGACGCCCTTATCGACGAAAAATCCTGGGTTTTGATCCTTGTATATGTGCTCAAGGTCGAAGCCATCTGACAGGGTTACATCACACGCTTGCCGGAATGCTGCTTTGAGAGTGACATCCGACACAGTTGATGCGAGCCACTCACCATATTCTTTGACAGCTTCATCTCTGAATCCGGGAATCTTCAGTGGACGTTTGCCAGTTGAGCCAATCATATTATCGTCTGCATTAGATGCTGTCACCTCCAATCCGGAAGGGTGGAACGAGTGAACATTGATGTTGATAGGTGGGTATGGCGTGCCGCCGCCGGAATGGTTACCGGTTTTACGCTTGTCTTTCTCCAGCCGCTGTTGCTCCTCCATATAGAGTTCATCTCGGATTTCATCAGGAACATCTTTATGCGTATTCAGTACACCGCCTTTCTCGGCGTAGGTGACCAATCGCTTAAGAGTTTGTGTGCGGAGTCGATAATGCTTTTTCCCCACCGGATCCAGCCAGCAATACGGGCCTAGGTGGCACGCAGCCGAATCGCATTTCATCAAATCATAGACGTGGCGCCAAATTGCTTGCTGTCCACATGCATGTTCTTCGGCATCCAGCTGTGCGTCTCGATCGTTGAGCATTCTTTTTGTGACGGATGATTTGCCTCTCTTTTCCCCTTTCCGACCGGTGGGTGAAAATGTACAATCGTCTATATAGTTAAAAGACACCCTCAACGTCAGTCTTCGACCACGAGAGAAGTGATTGGACCACATCCGGAGTTGGTTCTCAATCGGCGTCCAGACAATGTCGGTCTTATTGAACCGCTTGGTGAGATCACGCTGGGACCGATGATCAACAGATACCACGATCGCAGTGTCATCGACCCTGACTCTTCTTTTACGCGAGACTTTCTCTTGAAGGACAGCCTGTAGCTTCTGCTCTAGGAACAACCGCCAGTAGGCGCTTGGGGCCAGTACCAGGTCTTCTTCAGTGTCCTTCACCACGGCCTTATTGTTGAGAGTGACCCGCCATTCTATAAAGTAGTGGATACAGGTTGGGGAATCCTCGTTATAGATTTTGTTTTGCTCCCATTCAGATTCCTGGAGCAGTGGTAAAGTGCTTTGTTGAGATCGGCTTGCTGAATTAGGTTCATCGTCGAGCAGGATAGATGGGGAGGGACTACAGGCAGATGGCGTTGCAAGAGGGCTTCGAAAATATCCCGGGGTAGGTGCGTATTGGGAATCCTCCTCCCATGATTGAAGATGCCGAGGCTGAGAGACGTAGTCAATGTGACATGGGTTGTCGCTCATATCTACAGATGATCAAAGTTCTGGAGATCTGCGTCAGCTGACATGGGCGTGGACTGGTGGCAAGTACATATGCACGTGGAAACGACAGTACAAGCAGAATGCATGGGATAACACAAACAGACATAATTAACCTACCAGGTTAGTTCGATACAGTAGCAGCACAGCTGTCGCATGGGCGTGGGTAGATTGAGACAAACTCGAGAGGGACCGGGAAGGGAGGGCGGTGGATCAAGCTATTTCGACGGATCTCTCCCCGCCCTTTCAGGAACATTCTGTGGGGCTGTAAAGCATTTTACAATGACTGATCAATGAAGTCTCGTGTCCATGTTAAAAGACACAGGAACAGGTAATAGTATTTATTACACGAAACAGCTTACAGTACAACTGCGACCTCTAGTCCCACGTCGCGGTCAAAATCTTTGGTAGTAACATCTATCCCCTGACAAAGTTTTGATATTGTAATGTCGCATCTAGCTCCTAAGTTCCAAAAGGCTCTCCAAAAAGAACGGCATCAACACTACCGATATTGAAGCTATTTTTTCCATATAATTTACTATAGAGCCTGTCACTGACCACGTCTGAAATGGCTGACGCAGCTGAACGCAGCAACCAGGCGCCAATAGAAACACTTGCTCACACTGCCTCATTCTTTAGCGCCTCCCCCTCTTCTTCCCCCAAGCTGAAACGCATTCGCTCCATCTTGCACAACCTCTACCACTCCATCTTTACCTAGCCTGAAAACCACCACAAAAGGTTAAACAATAGCCAAGAACCTAACCTGGTTTGAGCTCGCTGATCACAATGAATCAACATGAGCCTCCGAATCCGGACTCAATAGAATCCTACACGATAGCATGGATTTGTGCCTTGGAAGAAGAGTACTTTTGTGCAGGCCGAATGCTCGATGAAGAATTCACCGGACCAGAGACATCGGAAGACAAAGATGACAACACTTACATCTACGGTCGCATCGCGAAACACTACGTGGTCATTGGCTGCCTTCCAGCTGGTCGGTATGGTACCAATTCAGCCGCCCGTGTTGCCCGAGATATGGTTCGAACCTTTCCACATCTTCGGTTCGCGCTGATGGTAGGCATCGGAGGCGGTGCTCCTACTGCCCAGAGCGATATTCGGCTGGGCGATGTTGTTGTGAGTCAGCCAGAAGATGGATTTGGCGGAGTGATACAGTATGATCTAGGCAAGATATTGCCGAGCGGTCGGTTTCAAAGGAATGGCCAGCTGAATGCTCCACCTGGGAAGCTACTGGGAGTCATATAAGAGATGCGCAGGCTATATATGGATAAAAAAAGGCCAGACCGACTCGCGGAGCATCTTCAGCTCCTTGATGATATGGAAACATTTCAGAAGCCAGCGCTCGATCATCTCTATGCAACAGGTTACCTGCATGCGAGCGGAAACAATTGTGACAAATGCCATCCTCAATCAGTGGTGGTCCGCCCAGTGCGCTCCAACCACCGCGCTATCTCTGTCCACTATGGGACTATTGCTTCTGGGAACTCTGTTGTCAAGGATGCCAAAATGCGAGACTTGTACGCAAATGACCCAGAGTTGAACGTTTTGTGCTTTGAGATGGAAGCCGCAGGCCTCATGAACAATATCCCTTGTCTCCTCATCAGGGGAATCTGCGACTATTGTGACTCTCATAAAAACGATGCATGGCATAACTACGCTGCACTTACTGCTGCAGCATATGCACGAGAGCTACTCCTCGTCTTGCGATCGCAACGAGTGGATTCCATGCCGCCCTGGGCTGATCGAGTGAAACAGGAACTTCAACAAGGTTAGACCCCGGACTTAAACTTCCAGGCTCATTATTTTATTATATAAGACATTGGTTCATTTTCTTTGCTCTTCTGAATATACAATAACATGTTACAGTCAATCACAGTTTGGCCAATCTTAAGAATGATCAAAGGTAGGAAAGATACCCACTTATAATGTTCATGTTCTATATCAATAACTGTCAAAAGGGCTTTTCAAATAACGGTTGATTCAATTGATCAGAAGATTGATTGGGGCAAGCTATCAATAGCTCAAGATGCGGCATTTGATTCGTATGTGGATCAAGGTGAAGATGAATGCTTCCCAGGAACCCGGACTGAACTTCTTTTCCAAATCAAGGAATGGGCCTCCTCTGCACAGGATAAACCTATCTTCTGGCTAAGTGGCAAGGCTGGAACGGGAAAGTCAACAATCTCTCGAACGATAGCAAAAGATTTCCAAAACAAGAAGCTCCTTGGAGCGAGTTTCTTTTTCAAGAGGGGAGAAGGAGACCGAGGAACCGCCAGGAGATTCTTTCCAACAATCATTAAGCAGCTTGTGATTCTGATTCCTCGGCTAAAGCCAGCGATCCAAAAGGCACTCGGTGACGAGCCTGAAATTGCGGGAAAGTCTCTCCAAGAACAGTTCGACAAACTACTCCTTCAGCCATTGCAAAATTTACAGAGAGCAGACACCCTACCTCCAATCATTGTGATAATGCTTGACGCATTGGACGAGGGCGAGCCGGATGGAGAGATGTGTCGTCTTCTTCAATTATTACGACGGCTGCGAGATATACAATCCGTCTCTTTACGAATTTTTTTGACGAGTAGGCCCGAGTGGCCAATTCTTCAAGAGTTTTCCAAGATCACAAGCCATGATTACAAAGACCTGATTCTTCATGAAGTACCAGCGCCAGTTATACATCATGATGTATCTTTATTCTTGAAGCAACGACTCTCAGTAATTCAAATCGACCGCTCTCTACCTAATGATTGGCCCGGGGACGTGAATTTTGATATCCTTGTGGAATTATCTGTTCCCCTCTTCATCTTTGCCGCCACTGCCTGCCGTGTATTTCAAGACTACCGTTTGGACCCGGAGGCTAGCCTAGCTGAGATCCTAGCACATAAGAATGATGGGTCTGGATTTGATGCAACATATCGTCCTGTATTGGACCGACTTCTTCGAGGACAAGATGGGGGTAAGCAAAGGCGGCTTGTTCAGGAATTTCACGAAACAGTTGGTGCGATTGTCATGCTTGAGAGTCCTCTCTCAGTCGTCTCTCTTTCGAGGCTTCTCGATTTGTCTGAGAAGCAAATTTACACTACTCTCAACTCATTCCATTCAGTACTAAATGTACCGAATGAATTGACCCAGCCGGTGCGAATGTTTCATCTATCTTTTCGCGACTTTCTTCTCGATCCTGAAACGCGCAAGAAAACTCCCTTGGGGCTGGATGAGAAAGAAATCCACTACCATTTGGCCATTAAATGTCTTACTACGTGTGGGACATTGCGGAAGAATATATGCGAACTCCAGAGCGATGGAACCTTACGTGCGGATATTGATGACCAGGCCATTGATGAGTGTTTTCCCGCCGAATTACGATACTCCTGTCGATACTGGGTACATCATACGGCTCAGTGTGTAGATAGTAGTGACGTCAAACCTCGCGCACTCTCATTCCTCAAGACGCATTTTCTATACTGGGCGGAAGCAATGAGCCTGTTAAGTCTTATATCAGAGGTGGTAGGGGCCATAAATCTCCTCCAGTCCGCTATACAGGTAATCTCTTCTAACAATCATATATGAATCATACTAATAGATATAGCATGATCACAACTCCACATTATCCGAGTTCCTTCATGATGCAAAGCGCTTTATTCTTAAAAATCATCAGATAGCTGATAAGGCGCCCCTTCAGCTTTATTGCGCAGGATTGATTTTTGCACCTGAAGCAGCAATAATTCGTCGAGAGTTCGAAAAAGAGCTTCCGACTTGGATAAACCAGTTACCACAGGTCAACAAAGGATGGAGTGCGGAGATACAGACGCTCGAGGGCCATACGAATTCAGTTTGGGCAGTGGCTTTCTCACCTGACGGCCGGCTACTAGCGTCCGGCTCTAGCGATAAGACTATACGGCTCTGGGACCCGGCCTCGGGTGCACTACAGCAGGCGCTCAAGGGCCATAGGTCTTCAGTTCTGGCAGTGGCCTTCTCACCTAACGGCCGGCTACTGGCGTCCGGCTTTGACGATAGGACCGTACGGCTCTGGGACCCGGCCTCGGGTGCACTACATCAGACACTCAAGGGCCATACGAATTGGGTTCGGGCAGTGGCCTTCTCACCTGACGGCCGGCTACTGGCGACCGGCTCTCGCGATGAGACCATGCGGCTCTGGGACCCGGCCTCGGGTGCACTACAGCAGACGCTCGAGGGCTATAGGTCTCCAGTTCTGGCAGTGGCCTTCTCACCTAACGGCCGGCTATTAGCATCTGGCTCTGACGATTGCTTTGTGCGGCTCTGGGACCCGGCCTCGCGTGCACTACAGCAGGCGCTCAAGGGCCATAGGTCTTCAGTTCTGGCAGTGGCCTTCTCACCTAACGGCCGGCTACTG